>JANSTT010011379.1:0-24176 GCA_026745375.1 Platyura marginata | reverse complement strand
ATATGTATATATATATATATATATATATATATATATATATTACATACACTGCGTTGTAAATATTTATTATTGAAAAAATTCTCTAATGCCGCTTGCATTCAATTTATTGATTGCATGATTGATATTGATTTTCTCGTACTTAACCATATCATTGTGTTTGCACAATTCTTTACACAGATCGTTTTAATGGTTGAGTAATGTGACCGATCACTTTAAGACGATGTTACAATGGTCTGGTAAAATTTGCCGGGAATAGTCCCTTATCGGTTGATCCTTCTTTGACACCCATTAACCATCCTTCCTCCTGTAATATATCCAAATTATGTATATAAGCCAAATGAAGATTGTATTTTTTGGTTGAGATTTTCAACATCAGTCAATCGCACAATTTTACGAATTCATTTTTTTATATTTATCTATTGTTTTTAAAGGACATCATTTTATCAGATTTCGAATGAAACATTTGGTTCTACGACGCGTATTGATGGATTTTTAAGAGGATATTATAGCTTTGAAATGATCCGTTTCACTTCCTTTGGGAGAGTTAAGATCTTGGGACAATAGCTCATCTAGCCTTTTCTGATATAGTATACGTCCCTTGGTACGAAATGTCCTATTATTCCCCCTGACACAATACCTACACCATTTGGTTTCCTTGTTGTATGGGACGAGTATTGTTTGAAAAAGAGCAGCGCAATCTCTTTCTGTTAATTTAAATTTTTTATGTAGAAATCATTGAGAAAATTATTATGACAAAACAGCAAAATTAAAAAAAAGGAAATTATAAGATTAGCTGATCTTAAATTGAAGAAAATTTCCAAGTCAATATTCTCTGTTACTTCAAGAGTGATAAATTCTTATATATGTGCTGAATCTCTAGATGTTTTCAAAAAAAAATATTAGAACAATTTGTTTCAAAAGAAATGTGGTAACCCATTTCTTATATGGCCTTTTTTCGTATTTGACAAACAAATTACACACAATTGGAGGGTTAATCCGCCCTAAAACTAATGTAATGAATTTACCTTATTTGTAATTGATTGCTATTAGGAGATATTTATTTCGATTTCTCTTCACTTCAAATAATGAATAAATTCCGTCCACATACGAAAAACATACAACCACATTTGTGGTGTAAAATAAACTAAAAAATACCTGATCTTCTGGATCATCGTATTCGATAACTCTAATTGTATCGCCAACTTCAAAGCTGAGCTCATCAACGTCCTCCTTTACATATTTGTATGTAGCTTTAACACGGTATAACACCCCTGGTGGTAGATCTGTTGTTGTTGCACCTACAAAAAGAAAAGAAATCCATTGAAATATTTTGGCATTTCTTTTTGTACGTCTTGTATTAACCTCATTTTGAAATTGTATATTATCAATTTGATAAAAGTAAGAAATAAGTAAAATTAATGGCCAAAAATGGTTAATAACGAATTAAAAACAAAACCTCTAAGTATGCCAAAGAAACCAATTAAAGCAGGAAAAAAAATTAGGAAATTGTATGTGTGTGTGTGTGCTTATGCTGTGTTTATTCTTGCTTTAACACATTTTTTGTAATTGTAATTTTGAAAAATATTTAAATTCGAAACAAAAAAAACTTACCCATCGGAATATCAAATAATTCCTCCATTTTATTATTATTTTTACCTCCAGTGGTTGCGGCTGCACCAGAACTGGCCGAATGCTTTGTCGTATCAACATTTCCATTAACCCGCTCAGTTTCTGAGCTATTATTATTTTCTTTAATTCCATCTGGCACAACATTTGCATTTGTACTATTCCGTTCCGGTTCGTGGGTAATTTTTTTACTAGTATTTTTCGTATTATCATCAATTGAGTGTAGTATGGCCGATGTATTTTGATATGATGGTTCATTTGGGGAATTACTATCTTCGTCTATTGATAGATCATGATCATCATCATGTACCGAAGATGGTTGTTGGACAATTGATGATGGTGAACTTGGCGGTGATGTGGCTGAAATTCACACAAAAACACAAAACATATCACGCACATGCTTTTTATAAATGGCCATTTCGTAATTGGGGTTAACGAATAAAAAAAAAAAAAAATCTACGTAAATTTTGAATACAAATTGTTGTCAGATGGCGATGGCAATTGCGGCTATTAATGAATGTTTACGAAACGATGTTAATACGAATAATTGCGAATATGCTTTGAAGGCTAGTATCGCCCTTTTATTTCCACTGCGGTGGACAGAGGGGGACCGGTCTCCACTTAAAAGGACTTCATAGTAGGCTAATTGATATTTTAATGTTTCATTGTACATATATTTGGTGATTCTTCGGATGGAACGGGAAGAAAGTCGATGCGTTTATTAAATCTATTTTTGTTTTATCTTTATACAAACTCTTAGGCCTGTTAAAAGAAAAGATACTGTATAAAACAAAAATTTGTGGAATATTTAATATCCTAATATATCTTCCACTTTCAGCCTTGTAAGGGTGTCCCGGTGAAATGTATGTAGTTCAGCCAATCTTTTGGTAAGTAATTGCAATTCGCGAAAAAAGCGAAAATCAATTATAAAATTAAGAAATTATCGTACAATTTTCCATTGGAATTTTTGTTTGTGTAGTATAGAAATTGTTACCCTTTATAGGGTAGATAAATATAAACAGGGTCTCAAACAAACAACTCTTGTAAATATTTGGCTACATAAATTTGTTTTGAAAGTTAACCCTTAAAGGTGGTGTTATCATTTTGAACCGACAAAAAAGATTAAAAAATATATAATTATAATTAATAAAAGTTTTTAATTGGATATTTCTGTCATTATTTTGTTTTTTGAATTAAAGTAAACCCATAAAGGTCCACACCTTTCAATTTTTGAACAAATTCCAATGAAATAAAATTTTTGATTTCAAAATTTTTAACGAATAAGACAGACAAATAAACAGAGAAAGAAAAATCAAACGAGAGGTAAAAAGTGTAAAAGAAACAAATTGAGAAACGTGAACGACACAAAGTGAGAGAAGTAGAAAAACTGGACAAAAAAACAGAAGAAAAGGTGATAACCAAAGTGATCCGTCGGTAGAGATCATGGAAATCCATTACGGTACAGTATACTAACTGGAGAATTCTTTTAATTAGAAAATTTGTTGAATGTATTTTCATACTTGGAAATTCCAGACGTTATTAAACTGCTCTTTGTGGTTTACCTTTTAGCAATGTTCTAAATCACAGTTAAATCAGCTTAGAAATACATACTATTTTTCTGTAGTGTCAACTTTATTTTATTAAAAAGACACATTACGTCGACTTTTGGACGATTTTTGCTAATTTCCAAATTTCATCACTTTCAGACAGTTGATATTTTAAACCAATTTAAATAGCATCGAAATAGTTCCCTTTACTAAACTATTTTCCGCCTATAGCATTTATAAATGAGTTTTATTTTTACACTAATCTCTTGTAAATATGATGTACATAATTATAAATTGTTTCCATATAAGATGCATATTTATCTACAAATTACATCCAAATTAATAGTCATGCATTGGAAGCAATTGTTTTTACTATCTTAATGGCCAATATTAAAGATGCAAATGAAATAATGTAATGTTTAAACAAAACAAAAATAAAACAATGAGGAAGTTTGAGTACAACATCACCAGATCATTCCTGATAAATCCGATTAGTTTTACCAAACACCACTTAACAACAATTTAATAAATAAGATTTAAGAAAAATAATAATAATAATAATAATTAAAAAAAAACATTAAACAACAATCAAAGAGTTAAACGAATATTTTGTTAGAATTTTAAAAATTAAATTTATTAATAATTGGCAAATACCAATTGAAATTGCTATAGATACTCACGGCTATTTTGATTGCTAGAACCATTCGTGATTGTGTTGTTTGGATAGTTATTGCTGATGATGGCCGCACTTGAATTTAATTTAATTGGCGAATTTTGTGGACTTGATTGATTTGAGTTATCTGCAAAAGGATATTCTAAATAAAGGAGTAAAGGTTATGATTATGACAAATAATGTTTTTTTTTCTTCTTAATACTATGAAATTATGACAAATTATAATTACAATTAAAATCTTTATCGGGTGTCAGTAATTATTTTTTTTAAAAGGATTAAATAACAAGTTTGATTAACATTTTTCTGACATGCCCAATAAATCATTCGCCAATATTATAGTAAATTGATTTACGAACATACATATACATAGTGCAACAACAGCAATATATAAAATATAGCAATCAAACTAAAATTAGTATAGCAGCTGTGAATCTCCAATTATTCATTGTCTGATGTTCTTTTTTTTCAGTCGTTCTATATAGAACGGTAATTTTACTAAAAAAAATTTACTAAACTATAAGAGTTTATTTTTTTTATCTATTTTACTCTCGGAAATCCTATTCCTGTATTTCATCCAAATCAAATCAATTAATTTTCCGAGGAGAAATATTAACAGCATCAATAAATTATCGAAAATTTGTATCAAATAATTTATAATAAAGATTTTTTTTTTAACCATAATGACGCACTCTAGAATTGTGTCCAATCCGTAACACACTATCATCGTTCAAAATAACATTCAGTTCCGCATTTAGAATCAAAACGACAGAATTACTATTTTATAATAATTTAACAAGGAATTTAATAGATTTATGGCTGCTGTCTAATGATTGACATTAATTTACACTTTCCCGGGGTGGTTACGTTACAGATTTTCTTTAAACGAAGTTATTAATTGTATTGACCTGAGACTTTTCACTTTATAGAAGAAAATCGTATAAGTAAATGTTTCTACTACTACTATTTACTTTGATCCTTTATAAAATTAGAGACTTACAAGATATTTAATAATAATTTATAATAGAATAGCTTACCCGCAATTTTCTTAAGAGTATAAGATCCTCGCTGTGAATCTGTTGCTAATTTATCAACAATAGCTTCCAGTTCCGCAAAAATCTACAAAAATAATAGTTATAATTATTAATAATTATTTTCAAAAATGTCTTCTATGTCACAGTATACTTTTTACCTTTGATGTTTCATTATGAAAAACTTGTTCCGATGCAAAAAGAGTCTGTAAATTTGTCACTAAAAATAATATCCTTGAATCATGCAAAGCCGGTAGTTCGTCATGTAATTCGGTATTTAAAATGTCATAGGTTCTTCGGGCTTCATCAAGTTGATCGCGGCCTTTTGTTATCTAAAAGAATGATTTTATTTTATTTAAAAAAAATTATATATAAAAAAAAAAAATCGAATTATACCTTGTCGTCTTTGCGCTTAGCCGAATTCGCTTGCAAACTTTGAAAAGAATGTCGCTGACCATCGTAATCAATCAGTTTTCTATTACGTTTTTCAATTTTTTTCTGAAAACAAAACAAAAAACGGTAAATTTAGTAGATTAGACCAAGGTGAATTCGGTCCACTTTTGATATTTTTCCACCATAATTTATCGACAACGAGATTCTAATTTTGTAACGAAAATATGTGGACTTTTCTGTGACATAGTAATCGAACACAATCATATATTTCTATATCGACAATCGACTGTCTTTTGTTTGTCGATTCGATAGTTTTTTATTTATGATTTATCAAATAATAAATAGAAAGAGGAAAAAGAGTGTCGATATTAATTCACAAATAAATATTATATGTAGCTACATATTCTGTAAACTCATATTGTGAACCTTAACGAGTCGCCGGGATAAAAATTTTATTACTCATACAAATCAAGATACCCATTGGTCAAAAACAGTTTTACAACATTTACAATAAAAGAGAAAAATTTATCATTTCGTTCTGCATTTATGATTTATGAATTTATGCAATAAATTTTTTGCATTGCTCACCTTCATTTCTGGAAATTGAGCGGTATATGTGTTGAGTGGTATAAGAACTTGATCACCTAGTTTATGTGAAAAATCCTGCCATAATACTTCAATTGCTGAAACTTGTGCATTTAACGCTTCAGCGCCTGACCATGATGTTTCGTAAACATCACAAATTGCATCCATCAACGTCTTTGATGCAGTTTGAACCGCTAAAAAAAAAAGCAAAAAAAAACAAATTTGTTTTTAATTCAAAATATTATTGTGAAACAATTGAATACAGATAGATAAAAAATTACCTCGTATACATCTTATGTAATTATTGAATTCTTTTTGTAATTTATTGGCATTAGTTTGCTGCCGATTAAAGTTCGTTAAATGTTCATCGAATATTTCGTCTGCGGTTCGATCAACTTTCCCCAGATTTTGTAAAAACTAAAAGAAAAAGTAAAATCAAAATTATTTAATTGTTCTTAGTTTTTAGTTTTGATTGAATATGTTAAAGATGCTGTTAATAAGAATTGAAGTTAAGGAATTCACTTATTAATACGTTTACTATAATGTGCCCGATATCTGTCGTATATATGGGCACTTTTTCGAACACAAATTTGTATATTTGACATTAACCTAGTAAAGAAGCAAAAAAAAAGCCCAATACATCTCCTTACAGAATGCCCTCCTCCGCAAAAGAAGAGATAATCAGGGGGATCACCGCCTAGCCGAGAGAGGGATCTTCTGTCCCTAAATCCACTGAAGATCCTAAAATTCCTAAAGGAAACTGGACTTGAGGAGGTACTGTAGGTAATAAACTGACTCCACGACAATATAACTAAGAAGGGGGACACACAATAGATGTAAATACAGGTCGAGGTGCATCGATCATCCCCAAATAATAAATAAATAACCTCATAGTACATTCTTTGCTTTTTCACAGGATAACAGCATTTAGAAGTCCTAGGAGCAAAGAGTGACGGAACATATAATTTACGCATTATTTAATAGATTTGTCAACTTATGGTCGCTTAGTACTCTTTGGACAAGCCATCGATATAATTTCAGGAAGTACGAGACGAGTACACGGCAACAATTCTATAAATTTTAGGAATTTTCACCGGATCTATTTCTATTTCTGTTATGTCATACAAACCACCTAGTTCTGAATCAACGTTGATTTGAAACATCTCTAAGGCAGTTTATTTACAAAAAAAACCCTGGTTACATTACTGCAATGCCGACTAAACAATATGACAAAAAACAAATTTATAAATCGGTTTGGAATATTTATTAAATTAAAATATCATAATTTAAAATTAAATTCATTATCCCAGTTATTTTCTGAGCATATTTACAGCAACAACAAACAATATGTAATCGGAATTACTCGCACGTAACACAAAAAAAAAAGAAAAAGAAAAGAAGAAGTAAAATCAACTCAACCAAATATTATATTTATAAAAAAAAAAAGTCCGCGAGACGACAAACCTACATTTATTCTAATAAAACTGAGCTATAACCGAACAAGTTCCTGGTCTATTTTTAGTTTGATAAAATATTGCAGCTGAACGGACTAATTTGAATCATTTGAACGAAAAAGAGAAAACTATTACTCGATTTTCATAATGTACAAAAACAAAATTAGAATTAAAAAAAAGTCGAAATTTAACTCATCCTTTATTATGAAGAATCAATTTTATTTTTGGACAAACGAAAGTAATGACCTGCTTAAAGTAATATAATTACATATCTTTAGCTTGTAACGATGTTAGATAAGAATAGCTATCTAATAATGATGGGATTTATTTTGGCCTTTTTATTTATAGCGACAATGTCAGTAGACACGAAAGTAAATTTCCGTGTAAAGTATATAGAAGTACTTAAGTAGATTGTATCTTAGAGATAGACAGTACTTATGTCCTGAATTTAATTTTTGTTTTTTTATATATTTATATATGTGGACAGAAGTTATTTTGAAAATTAATATACTTTCACATCTCATAACCATAACCATGCCAGCACAATTAAAATAAAAGTTAAGCGTTTAATATATTTTAACTATTATTCTTCATTAAGTCTTCGTTTAGAGATAGATTGACCTTTAGATCGTTTACCTTAATTTGTCATCATTATAATTTAATATCAATTCTAATTCATTCATATCACACTTAAATTCTTAAATAGATATTTATAGCAACGGATGGCGAATATTAATTAATAGAGAAGATTCTCTCTTTCATAGTAGTTACTACAGTGGTTCCCATAATTATTAGTTTTTTTTCTTTTCTTGTAAGATTTGACCTAAATTATTTTTGTTTTTATATCAACAGTGAAAATATATAAATTGTCTACGAAATTCTTGGGAATTTATTTTCAATGTCAATTCAGTTCATGATGAACTCGAGTTCAACTGTAAAATGTGTATTTTATAATTGAGAAAATAGTTTTTTAACAAAAATTTTAATTCTCCAATAAAATGATCTTAACATTTTTGTAAATAAACTCTGAGTGTGGTTAAGTGTACTATAAGTTTAAAGAAATAGATTATTGTTAGAATTATATTATGTAAGTAAATGTGGAGTTATGCATAGAATGAGTAACAAAAGTATTAACTAGAACAAGATTTAAGTTATTTATAATTTAAAAATTGTATTTTTACTCTTGCTTAGACCAACTCTCTTGAATTGTTGGTTAAAATTAATTTTCATTTTATATGTTCGAATCCCGATTTGGTAAAAAATTCTCTCCGATATTAGAAAATGAATAATAATTCCATAGAAATGTTATTTTTACTATAATTAATGTGTAAATTGACAACATTTTGAATGTTCATGAATGTTTGTTAAATGAACGAATGTTTTCTTCATATTTTTTGATGTAATTTCGTTTGGTGGATAAACACTTTAAGCTACTTATATTGATTTTATATTTGACAATTGTGTCCGAGCGCCTTCAGGTGATATTAAAGATCTTTAAGGATAGAGTTTAATTTTCGATTTTCCGGAGGTGTTTCTTCAAATAATGCCATATTTAACCGATTTAGATCAGAAAAATCGAAAAAATATCACCTACAGTAACAGTGGAAATGAATGAATAAAGTTTATGTAAATTTATAATAAGAGTAGGCAGTACAGCACATTATCTAATCTCGAGCACAATTGTAATCATAATTCAGACAACTCTATCATTATATTGCCATAGAAATAACATTGAAACAATATTGAAAGTTGAAAATTATGTGTACATATAGAAAGTGGTAACAAATCTGACAATCTTGAAATTTATTAATTATAGAAAAGAGACAAAAATAAAGTGACATGACGAAAATGCAAACTTGACACTAAGCAAAACGTATAATTTTTTTTTTTTGTAAATAGATGATATATGAAATAAATTGTATGTTTCCTACCCAGAGTTTTAATTTATTAATGAGCTATATGAACAATGAAAATAATTAGTATTAATTTTCATACATAAAATATTTTGATAGTAAATGACTAAAAACATATATCTTGAGCTTGACATTGAATATTTGTTGATTATGTCATTAGCGAAAGTGTCGGGAGGGACAAATCACCGTAATTTAACTATGAATACACTTATAGTTGATGTGTTAACAAAAGACTATAAATGACATGATGTTATTGTATCTTAATTGAAGTCATTTTAAATGGATCTCATGGACTATAAAAAAAAATTACTTGCATCAGTTGGATTGCATATATATACTCGTACTTCGTACATATATGTATAAGATTATCGTAATTCGTATGATGGCTAGAAGTGCGAACAACGCATTGGTTATAGTAGTAATATCAGAGAAATCTTAATTTCTACAATAAATTTTGTGATTCAATTAAAGAGGCGGTGATTCTGGTTAGAGTAGCTTTTACATATGTACATATTTATTTAAGATAAATGCTGTGTAGCTATTATTTTGCTAAAGATTTTATAAAAATAGGCACATTAAAATGAAAGTAACCCAACGAGTTAAAAAGATTTTTATCATGCTCAATGTAGGTATAGTGACAGTGAGTAGATAAAATGTAATGTTTATTGAATAAAAATAAAAATTTCGGTAGAACATTTAAATCTTACTTTTCAGGGTCAATTTGACCCATTCACCAATATGGTTCTAATATCGTTCTAAAAGAATTCTCTAATAACTACCGGGTATTTATTAATTTGTTTAGGATAGCGTTCGTGAAGATCTTTTGAAGTGTTCTTAATGGATTATTATGGAACACCAGAAGCATTCTTATCTAAGTATAGATTGTAAAAAGAAAAAAAGACTCCAAAAAAACTCTCTCAGAAAATGACGGTAATTGTTCCATTGAGGAGCTTATAACAAAATAGTTCTTCTCAGATTCTTTATACATTCTTTTGTTTTTTTTCACATAAATGTCAACTTTATCAGTAATATTATAAGCAGACAGAGAATGTCAATAGATAATAAATTATATTTGAGATTTTTCGACCGCTACTATCTATTTATATATAATATTCTGAAACTTCAATAGGCTTTTATGTTATGAATTGCGAGAACTTTTGTCTGTAAACAAATATCCTGCATACGAATTGGGATTTGGTAAAAAGTTAAACAATTCCAGAGATATTAATTTTTTTCTATTTTGACGTACATTGTCATTTATCATACAAATGCAAATTCATCTTTGCCATTTTTATGCAAATATTCATCTTTCATCAAGTCAGATGTAGACTATCATTACATAATATTGAATTCAATGAAGTGTTCGAATATATTATAAGTGCTCTTGGGTACGAATAGTAGAAAAAAAAATTTTATTCGGTATATCACGAACATAGCATTTTGCACTCTTCTTTTGAAAGCTTATAAATTATATGATTAGATCGTGAATACCAAACTTATGGGTGAATTGAATAAAGAGAAATATTAAATTAATGTATTAATTTTAATATGTAATTGAAAAATTGTTAACATTCTTTAAAAAATACGTAACATCAGGGAAAAAGGAAAACAAATGGATTAGACAATTAATCATGGTCATAATAAAATTTATTTCAGGTGATTTTAATTTAATTGAAATATGTAAAGTAAATAAGATTTAAGGTGTTGGACTCCCGACCCGTTTGTCTTTTTTTTTTTTGGTTTATTCTTGACAGCTTAATGCTAAATGCCGACAAACCATGAAATTGGTAATAAAATAAAATTTTGTCGAACAAAAATCTTGGTGAACAAAATGCCGATTTTTGGGTTGGAAGTCTCGCCCCTGACTATGATTGATGATGGATAATATAAAACATTTGTTACAAAAGGTACCTGAATTCTTGCTATTTAATTAAATACCTATTTACCTACATAATTTAAGTTAAATATAGTTTTCTATTTACAGCATATAGTCCTCGAGTTTCTCGAATAAAAATGTTATCGTTTTAGTTTCTGAACAAATAGAAAAAAGACAACTTTTTCTCTTATTTTTTATTTAATATGTAAACTTAACTAATGAAATATACGACTTGAACATAAAAAAAAACCAGTTATGCCAAACCAAACATTCCACAATATCTATATAAACCTGTGTTTATCTTATGAATTATTCTAAAATATCGGCGGCAAATGCTGATGTTGGCTTGTTGTGGCTTATAATGTACTTTCTCTCGAAAAACCATTCATTCCCTTTCCTCTACGATGGCAAAGATATTTTTGTTGATTTTAATACTGAATGACCTGAAGAAGTAACATTGCAACATTAAAATTCTTTTCTTTTTCAGTTTATCGCACTTCTTTGATTTTTTTGTTGTTGATAAATTTGTGTTGGTCGAAAATGTCGATGGCCTTATTGTGTGTCTTTAGGTCACCAATTTTAATATAATACTTAATATTTAACAAAAAAAAAACGTACATATATACACACATGTCGTATAAATATCAAATAATTTACCTTGACAATGAAAAATCGTATAAACTGGATTTCAAATTGAATGTGTACGTATAATCGTGTGAATTACGTAAAAATGCATGCTTTTAAAAAATGACTAAGCTACTTATTTGCTTTAATCTCATAAAATATACATACAATCGTACATGTAATAAATAAATTCAAAACATTTTATAAGCACAACAAATTTTATAAATTATAAAGTTCATTTAATGGAGTTTTCTTAACCGAAGGACTAATTATTTATTACAAATCTTGTCCCAACCTAACCCACATAGACAATTAATATTATGTCAAACTTACAGCAAAAGTTTCATTCATTTTAAACTGAGTACATAGTTTGTGAGTATTTTTTTCCTATTGCATCATATTGTATGTTATTAAAAGTTGAATCCAAACCACCCGTCACTAGAAATGTTTTCTTTCTTTCTTGTGTTTTGAGTCTAATTTTAGAAAAATATTGAAATCGGAAAATATGAAATCAATGAACTTAAATGTTTATTTTGCACTCTAACTATAAGTAATGATTTTTGACGTCAATTAACAGAGACACGGGTACCTCATCAAAAATTATTAAAATCATAACATTTTACTAAATATGGATTCTATTATGATTTCACCCCAGGAACAAGTTTAATGTTATTATAACTGTACCAGATTAACAAAGTGGCAAATAGTCCTGGAATGCATAAATGTGCTGAAAAACTGACTTTTAAAGACCATACATTTTCGGTTGATTTCCTTTGTATAACGCTAACGCCAGTGATTGGTTACATTATAAGAGGCAAATATTATAAGAGACTCGTACAAAAAGGGAGGTTAAAGTGCATCTGCATGGTCTATCTCCATAGCGTCTATCTATATAGCGTCTAATGTGTTTCCGATCAGAATACTTTATTAATTTATAGAAATTACTGTAATAAAACGAAGACTACTAAGTAATAAATTATTAGTTTCTTTAAAATCCATGGATTAAAAAAAAGATTTTATTGTTTCTTCTTGTGTTTAATTAAATTAAAGATTTTAAATTCAACAAACATTGGTTGCTATTTTAACCAAAAATCTTAGTAAATCACAACAAAACGGTTTAGCTCTCAACTCAACCAAAGAGACATTGTATTTAGTGTGTCGGTATACATTGAATCAAATATAATATTTAATTAATCAGTCACAAACAAAACATTTAACGTTCTACGGTTAATTGGCTTTGCACATATACGTACGTTTAGAATACAATGTATTTACAAGACGTTATTCTTATAATATTAATGAAATTAAGAGCTCCCACATTGTACACAAGCATAAAACGGTATAGGTATCCATACATACATGAGTGTTTGTTTAGATATGTATATTTAAATTCTAAAAGAAAATCTCTCAATTTTTAAACATCCAAAAATAGACTGTACAAAAAAGTTGAGTACACACTATGCTTGTTATAAGTCATTTTACTAGAAGCAAAAGTCTACAATTTCAAAAAAATATTGTTGGTTATGTAATATTTGTCTTTGAACTCAATTGTTCTTAAAAATCTGCCCCAAAATAATAGGGAATTTTTGTAATTAAAATTGGCTTAGAATCAAACATCAGTAATTTTCAAAAGTTGCAGATGTCAGTCCTAACTTTTTTGTTTTTGTTTTATTTAATTGGAATGGGACAGTAGGTAGCAAAGTTCCTTTTGGTTTATTGAGTTTTTATGGTTTTTTCAATTTTTTTTAAATTTTATTTTTGTTTTTATGTTAACATTTTTGTCATATGACCATTACGTTTACTCTAAATATAAAAAAGACAGACGTTTGCTTCCAGTAGACCCAAGTTGTGTATCATTAAATAAAATTGAGAAAAAAAAAGAAAAAAATAATAAAAATTAAAAATGTCTATGACTCCCAATCACAAGTCCCATAGGTATAAATATTATATTAATACGCTAATTATTCGTCAACGAATTGGAACTTATTAGCTCTGTGTTAATTATTACTAAGATTGTATGTGGACATAGAGGTTTTGGTATTTTAAAGCTCAATAAACCATGCAAAAATCGTGAATATTATATTTTTCATCTATGATTTTACTTAACTAATATGAGTTATTATATGTACCTATAGTATAGAGATAGACATAGAACATGTATAGTTATTATAAATATATATATAGAGAGAATTGTTGACGGACACATAAATGTGCAAAAGATGCGGATGAATGACCTACATTTGGCACAACCAGTAAAATTGGAGCTTTTGAATTATATACAAATTATACATAGAATAATGTAGTTTTCTAATAGAATATTGTGTATGATATGATATGGTTATAATTATGTTTATTTAAATGTATGTGAAACGTAAAACAAAATTTTCATGGATTACATATTATAAAAATAAAGTGCTGTTTATTTTTGCTAAGAATATAAAATTGAGCAATGGTCAATATTTTCTTTTCGTTTTCATTTGGAACATAAAAATCCGATTGACAAAACAAAACAAAATCTATACAAAATTAAATTTTATTATAAACAGACAGACATCCGTCCTAAATATGGAATTTCATACCGTAAAAGAGTGGGCAACATTTCTACTTCATGTAATTCAACACATAGTTATTTAACAGCCATTTTGTATACGGGTTGGATGAAGAAGGAGTGAAGGAATGTTAACCCATTTCCAGTGAAAAAATTAATATCTTTAAAACTAATTACACGTTCAACTAAATTTTATATAATTTTTGTATAAAAGATCCCATCAAGGCTCAAAAGATTTGGTTCAAACTTTAATAAAATTGTTAAATATCAGCTACATATGTATGGAATTTTCCAATTTTTAAATTTTTTTCATTTATCTTTTTTTTTTATAACCTCTTCACGCATATTCATTATGATCCTGTAAAACAAAATTTTATTAAAAAAAAATCTTTATTAGTGATACAAAAAAACATCTACGATCAAAAGATATTCTGATCTATTTAAAAAGTCAGGATTATCAGACATTTAAAAAAACATAAAAAATAGTACTGAAAATTTAAAATATGCGGTGTCATTTGTGGTTATGCGTGAAAATGAAAATATTAAAAATGAAAATATTTCTTTTCCTATCTCACAAATATAAGCTAGTTTTTTTTACCACTCAGGAAAACAACGACACCACACAACCCCCCCCTCCCTATTTTATTCTGCTACTAATTTTTCAATATTTCAGCTAAACCTTGCAACTACTGTTAAATTTCAAGATTTCGAGGCTATTAAATCAGTTGTTCGTTTCACATCGTGTTGGTTGCAATCCATACATATGTATATCCAAAACCAATACATTTACAATTCTACTTCTCAAGCACAAAAATAGATAATTTATAAATTTTTGTTTTCGTACCTGTTTGCAAACAGAAGATCCTAAATACTCGTAATCTTGTTTTTGTATAAAATATCAATTTTGATTAGATTCTTAAATGAAAACCGCCGCGATTTAAATTATTTCTTTTTGATTGCGGATACCGTTATGCACATTAACAACATAACTATGATTGGTATTCATATATACATTAGGCACATATGTACATAATATAAAGAACACTGCCGGGCATATATGTATTTATGTAGGAGCAAAATAATAAATGATCATGATGATATTAGAATTCTTGAATATTCATATCTACATTAGCATCAACTCACACATAATAAATGTAAATGTTGAGTTAATAAACATGCGCAATGCAATTAAACATTAAAAAAAAAAGATCAACTCTGGTAACTTTTTACGCACAAAATTGTTAACGAATTAATTAAACAATATTTTCAATTTGTAGGAAATTACTTGATGAAAATATTCAAAAATGCAATTGGATTGAGTAATAAGTATATATAAAAAATAATTCCACTGACAAGATGATTATAAAAACCATAATAATTTGATTACAGTATACTGGCTACAAAAATTTTTACTTTACAGTATAACCATTTTGTGCGTATACATTCACATTCACGTAAATTATCGATAAGAGCAACGATCATGTGATATTATGTTTGTACCTATTAATTAAATTTAAAATTATCTAACGCAAATTGTTACAAAACAAACAGTAACATTGACCGGCAAGGTCACTCAAATGAAAATGATTTTGTTGAGCATGACTGATTTTTGAAAAAAAAAAAAAAAAAAATGTTAAAACTAGCACACGAAAAATTATCTTAATTTTATAATCATTGAACAATTCAATTCTATATTGACGTTTGACAGCTCTACAATGTTATTGGATAAACATAAACAAACTATTTACTACTTCATGTTCATCAATAAATGACGGACATTCATTCGGGTTAGTTGAAGACAAGTATATATATATTAATTATAACAGTCCTTAAAAAAAACATTTAAGTATAGGATTGAAACAGGTGTTTAGTAGAACTGTAATGTTGACTTCATAGTAAAACCCTATTTCTAATAAATATGTAACTTATTGTCTGTGAAAACCATCATCATATGCCGCCCACATTGAAATGTACATTGTACATACATTTATAATGTATTATTAGGCTGGAGCGAAAAAGACTTTTCTTTTAATTTCTAATTTGTGGTGACTTTAACACCTACCTATAAGCTTAAAAAAATGTTGATGTCTTTGTACATGCATGTCGTTTCCTTTTGTGAGCACCATGTAAGACAATTGAATAAGACACCGTTTTTTTGTTTTTTTTTGGATTTTTGATTGGTAAAAATTAGTCAGAAACCATATTTCCAATATATGTTTAAAAATTGGAAAAATCAAATCAAATCAAAAAGAAATATTTGTTTAAAAAAAAAATTGATTTTTTTAAATTCAAGATAAAAATATTATTTTTTTATAAAAAAAACGCAACAACCTAATTTTATGTACAGTACATATATACCTATACTATACCTATATATACCATATATATGGCCTAGTACAAATATTGTATTACTTATTTACGAACCGGTAAAAAAAAAAACAACAAACATTTCAGTCTATACCGCAAGGTGCTTCAGCAGATAGGTTTTTTTTTGTACACGTCATCATCATTATCACGCAATCATACAATTTTTTGTGTGCATGTTTTTTAGCTGCAGATTTATTCAATAGAAACTTAAATATTGCCAACACAAAACAATTGCGGTATAATTGCAATGAAAAATAATTATTGATAAATAATTCAGAATATTTAAACGCGCAATAACTTATCTGCAATATGCAATATGGGATGCAGATGCATAATTTTTATTGCACTTGACATTATGCAATTGAAAATTGATTTCATAACCATAAAAATAATCATATGTATAATAAATATGTATATATATATATGTATTCGCTATCTTTCCATTTTATTCTATAAAATCCCTATGTAATGTACACATAATTATTTAATAAATAATTAATAAATTAATGTTTGTCTTCTGATTAAACAACAAAATGTATTAATATCCCGTACATTTATTATTTCATTCAGCGTATACGTATTTCCGTTATACGAGATAAAGAATAAGAAACGGACAAATGGGCTAGAGAGCAATCCAGTTCCGACGACCAAATTGGTCTCAAGTATAACGGAAAAAAAATTCACGACACAAGAGAAGGACACCACTAACTACACTCCACACTGAAAAAACAAATTAATATTAATCACAACCAACTGGAACGGAATCACAAGACAAAGTGGAGCAAGGGACATACATTTACAAAATAACGAGGATAGATAAGTTATTATTAAGCAAGTGGCAACCATTCCCCGTGACTTATCCTTTAATTTTTTAAGAAATATCAAAAGGTTTCAATAAAATTTAGAATTTCTTCAAAAAAAAAAATTATTTATTATTTAAATTCGGCTTTATTTTAAGTATTTTAGTGCCTTGCAGAGCTAGGGGCATTCCTCTATATATCCTTTTACACGTATCAACCCCTTGGTGGCAATTTCACAAATTTTAAAATTAAAACTAAAATGTTTTGTTCCATTGATCCAAGGATTTAAATCGTTAACATTTTCTACATCGAATAATCATCACCAAGAAAATATTTTAAGAAATAGTTGAAAAATACAATGTGGACCACTTTGATAGATATTTTAAAAATTATTGTCGTTTAGGATGCCATTTTGAAGTTAAGCTAACTTCCACAATTAGCAACAAACGATTTATCGACGCACAATATATTTCGCTAGTAACGTTTTTACGTAAACTTATATAGTTTATATTTGTCGCAGGTTACAAAATATACAGTAGGTGCATGCCTACATAAACATATGCTTAAACCTTTAATGAAATTTTATATCTCTTATTATAATAATAATAATAATTTCTAATTAATAAAAATGAAAAATGTCTTTAAATAACTTTCATATTTTTATATAGGACAAATCAATCAAGTTATCTAAGAATAGTCTAGACTAGACTTGAGCGATCGCACAATTTTTGTCGAAAATAATTATTACATGAACCCAATGTACCATGCTAAATGGCAATTTACTGCAATATTTTGAGCATTAAAAAAAAAAAATTGCATCATCGCTGTAATTGTCTCATCGTTCGCTCTACCTATATGTGTGTAATAGGTGATAAAGTCAAGTTAAGCCAAGGTCATCAAATGTAGCAAGCAAAAAAATTGTTTGTTTATATTAATAAAAAAAAAAAATAAAATATTTATTAGAATAAAATTGTTTAATTACGCATTGAACGTGGTTTTGTATTTCTTTCTGTTCAAACTTAACAGGTGTTTTCTTTAGGTTTATAATATTTACTTTAAAAAAAGCTGTTTAAAATGAAAACAATTTGATAATATAAATATCCAACATATAGAAAGCTTTAATGATGGTATATTAATAGTTTTATGTAGTATGATAAGATATAATTTGACCATTTCCATATTACTCATAAATGTGGGTGTACCTACATTGTATGTACATGCAAATTATTTACAATTCATTCAAAAATAATCATCTATGGCGATATTTTGTTTGTATGTATTTACCTGTACATCGATCGTGTCTAGCAAAAAAATAATTTTAATAGTTTTTGCTATGTTTAAAGAAATTGACGGGGTTTTTTTTAATGAGAACTAACATTTATTTTTCAATGTCATATTTTATAGGTTAGGTATAGATATGAGATGAAAGTTTGAATCGTTCAATTATTGTCTGTCGGTAGATTAGTGAGAGGCCATTGGTTGTTAGATTATTATAGAAGAAAAAAATGGTTTTGTCAGGAATCAGTCAGTTCTATAGATATTTGATGGATTGCTTATTAAATTACAAGCACTCTATAAGGAGAACTGTGATTGAAAGTTAATAACTAAAAAAAAAAAGGTTCTTTTAAGTAGGTACCTATAGACTGTTCCATGGAGATGTTGGAACTACTGTTACTGACATTTTTTTTAGAATAATATCAAATTAGCGTTTTCACACATCTTGCTTGGACAGTTTACATTCGAAATTTTAAAATTTTCCTTCCGACACTTAAACGTCTCTTTTTAATTATTATTGTCTATTTGAGAAAATATCTATACAAGTACATAGACTTTTAAAACAAACAAATAAGAAAAAGTTATAAGTTGGGCACATTATTAACATGACATTTGTAAATAAAAATAATGTTGCTATAGAAATATTTTTACTCGAATTATAATTAAAGGGAAATTTATGCAGACACCAGCACAATTATAATTTGAAATTTCTATATGGGTGTATCGTCGTGTAATGAATGCTTCTAAATAAATAATTATTAAAGATTATATACGTACATAAGTAGATAAGAATAAATATCATGATTTTTAATCGTCTTAAAATTGTTTTTATGAGTTTTATGTTTAATTAAAAGATAATAATCTAACAACATGCCAAAAAACCATGTACAAATATTTTTAATCGCGTGTAAAATTATTGATTTTATCTTGGTTAGTTATTCTTATCAAAGTTATCATTGTCACAATAAAAAAAAACCAAAAAAACTTGTCATCAAAAAAATAAACAATCAAAATACATTCAAAAATAAGTAATATGTAGGTAAGTATAGATGTTAAATTTGGTCTATCTAGTCAGTGAATTATAATTAGAGTGTAGATTAATAAAATGCTGTGATTTCATTTATATTAAATAAAAACTTCAGTGAACCTTAGATGAACACTTACTCGTAGATAATTACAAGAATTTTTTTTTGACTGTTTTTTTTTAAATACGTTTCCTGTATATTTCCTCATACGAAATAGATGTCGTAAAATAAATTTTTATTAACACACTTAATATGCAACAAGCAGTACTATACAGAGCAACATCTATAATTTGCATTATTATACAAAGTTATATAATATCTAAGTAGATGGGGAATTATTTTCATTTATAGTATAGATACATACATAGGTTAAGTGAGTCGAAGGAAAAACGAACTGGCTTAGTTGGCGTAAGTGTAAGGCAATTAATTGCATGTTAGGTTAGAAAACGGTTAAAACTAATTTTGCTTTTAATCATAATTTGGTTTAGAATTATGTTCGGTTAGTCAATCTCTAAAATAATTTTCCCAACTTTTTTTTGTTAAGTGTTTATACTAGAACATTTAAAGAATAAAACATTTTGAATCAATTAATAAGAGAATTGGAGAAGTTCCAACAAAAATCTGCTTTATAATCCAGAAATGTATTGGGATAAAGTAATTAAAATAAATCCAATATGCCTGGTTTCTATGCAAAGTGATTCTAGACATCTGTTTAAGCTACTAACCCTTTTTGAATAACTTATCAATTAAACTTAATATATTCTTAAACTATACATTAACATTAACACATGCATTAGGACAGAGCGAAATTGCTTTTTATTTATCTCGAAATCTCTCAAGTGGAGAACGGTTCTCAAGGTAATTTGGTTTGTAGATTCAAATTGTTCGTTAACGTAATAAATCCAAATTGGTTTAAAATGACAATGTTCCAAGAATTATTCAAATGATAATACTCTCATCCTTATAGGTTAATCCTTATAGTCTGATCGTCATTTTATCATAAGATCTTTCTACTCCACAAATAATCAAAAGGTAAAGGATAATAATTTACAAATTGACAGCATCTTCCGCACTTCCATTGACCTCCTCTTTCTAGCTGAATATGACATTACTCAAAGCTATTCTTTTCTACATTTTTCTGTTTTCTGCTGTTTTCTTGCGAATTTCATAGCAAATATACCATGAAATTTTCACCACATTCTTTCTTAAGATATTTCCGATACAGTTCTGTGTACGATGTTTGACAATCGTACATAATTTCTTGTAGATACTCTACTTGTAGATACTCTACTTGTAGATACCCTACTTATTGACAAAAATCTAACAATTATCTTTTAAGTTTTATACCCATATAATAAGACGGTAAATAGGTACGATGGACTTAAATTTGACAATTTAACATTTCTAGTGAATTGACTTGAGTGCCGGGTTTAGAAGAAGACGAACGGATAAAAGAAAACATCGAAAACTCAATCAAATCCCTTTTATTATCGTACAAAATCCCTCCAACCTAAAAATATTATGTGCTGCTGCTGATGTGACACTTTACCGACACTGTATATTTACATTAAAGAAGTTATTTGAAATTATATACATATAAAAACAATAAGTATATTAGCTTGAAGTATGCCACCCACAATTTTTCAACACAAAACTACATGCATACATTTAAATGTATATAAATAAAAACCCGGTTCGAGGTGGTAATACAAAAGAACAGAATCACACATTGAATTGTATAAGAATTTATGCATATAAGAAGTTGGTTCACTATATTCATAATATTGAATTGAAAGACAAGTGGGCTTCAAATTTGGCTTTCTGAAGCCTACGTACGCACACAAATTCGAGGTGCTGTCGTTTTTGTCCATTGGTGAAAAGTCTTTTATGGATATTTTATTATTATTTTTTATTTATTTTAAATTTTAAGATAAACATGTCACATGATCATCAACTTATGCATGTAACATTAGAAGATAACCTTCAAAATATTTGGCATTTGATTCATCATGTAGGTTTGTGTCATCTTTTTTTTAATCAATATGTGAATTGTTTATATAAAACACTAACCCAGACGTTTATTTTACACGAGTCTTACTGTTTTATTTCATGGTGATGCTACAGTAGTTTAGTATAGAATGCAAATCCCCCAGAACCTCCTTATACACAAATCAATATTGAGTATAATAAGGTCAAGTTATGAGTGGGCAGTGTCTCATGTATGACTTCTTTTCAACTACCTACTAATGAATCATTCGGGGGGGTCATTGATTCGAAAGCCCACTACTTTTTGCATTGGCCAGAATACCACACCCTTAAAAGCGACTGGCGACTGTAAATTGTTTAGCTAACAACTAGAAAGTTTTTTTTTCCAAAATAAGAATGCATCTTGCAAGAAATGTATGTGCCCATAATGATATTCTAGTTTATTGAGTATAAAATGATTCAACGATATTAGGAATATGCAGTTTTCCCCTAAATAGGATAGAGTTAAATTCTCTATGAGAACCGTAAGCACAAAATGAGAGATGTCATGAATTCCAAAATTACTTAGTCAGATCTTTTTTTCAAAATTATATACTACTCGACGATATCAATCTCTATATCTTCATCAGGACTGTTCCAAAGAATTCCATGAGATATTTTATTCTTAATCATGAACGGTGGCAATGGGACTTATTCGAACGATTAGAAATTACGCTTATATAGCATTTGAATATGTATACTGAATATCATCTGAACCATGACCCCATGTACAATCCGATAGACATACTCAACACGTTTCTGTTTAACACAACGTCAGAGCATCTAAACTAAATCTACATATTAACCTTAAAAATTGATAAACTTCAGAAATATTTATGGAATTATGGACACTTTACTATTCTTATTATATCATAATATTGAAAACTAACTGAAAGACATGTTGGCGCAAAGATACAACTTAATGTTTCCACAGGAAAGAAAAAAAAAGAAGAAAGAAAAACTAAATATTTGCGATCGCATTTTATTTCTGTACGGAAAATTCGTTTTTCATCAAGTATAATGACGTATCTTTACTATATACTTTTGACGTTTTCTGTAAATAATGTTTTTGCTGAACACCAGCTGTTTTCAATTGTTTTTTTTTGTCTATATACCTAGCTGGATATCTATGAATCGTCCAAATCTATCCAATACGAACCGAAATTTCATCTCAACCCAATTACCGTAAAAAAATGAATTGATGTTGTGCGAACATTTCCCACTATTAAAAGAGGAGTAAAAAACAACAAAATCAACGCACAGGTCATGTAATAAATATGTAATCGAATGTGTAGTAAGAAACAACATATTAAGTATAAATCGTGTCTTTATAGCATTGTGTACTAGAGCAGCTTAATAAAAAAAAAAAAACACAAAAAAACCGCATGTATTTCACATATCTAGAGGAATCTTTTGAGCAAATATGTTGGAATATATTTTTAGAATGGAAAATGTCGAGAAGACGAGAGAAAAAACAAATTTACTTCTGTGTGTACATATGCGACTCCTACCAGCGATAAAATCGCAAATTTCATTTCTTTTTATTTTTTTTTTTTTTTTTTTAATTTCTTATTCTGAGAGAAATGTGTCACTTTTGCGTGTTTTATAGTATGTATTTCTTCCTACTTATGTATATTCGAAGAGGATATACATGGCATAAAAATCGAAATAAAACTATTGGACGACATTTGGCTAATAAATAAATTGACGTACATATGTACTTGAAACAAATTTTTTTTTTCTTTTTGGTATTTATTATGCAAACATGAGATCAGATGCTTAAAATTCCACAGCGAACAGTTCAAGGAAGTTTTTACGCTATTGCCGTAACTTAATTTAGTTTAATTTTTCTTTAAAGAAATTTATAAATATATTAAATAATATTTAAGATCAATTTCCTCAGTGATCCATAGCGAAATGTTAAATGACATAAAATTTGTTTTTAATACAAATCACAATTTTAGAACCTTTTTTGGTACCCTTTTGCTAAGCTCTAAATATAAAACGAAAAATACTCAATTTTCTGTGTTATTGGGTGTATCCGAAGGCAGACCCTTTTCATCATATTTGTAAATGACATCATTGTCAATTGGTTGATGGTTCTAGAAATTTTTCTGTTATATAAAAGAATGCGTCAGTTTTTTCTTTTAATTTTATATATTACCGTGTCACGATGAAATCCCGTAACTCTGGTTCAATTTATATGTCTTATAAGTCCCATAATAAAGCATAAGTATAAAATAATTTTGTAAGTAAATAAAAATAAAATAAATGACTAATCAGAATAAAAACTATTATTTCGTTTTGCATTTCAATAGTTTTCTGTTGAGGGGGTGATAAAAATATCCCAATATAAATAATAACATCACAGTCACTTTTATTTTACTATCAAAATATTTAGTTTGATTTAGAATTTT
>JANSTT010011368.1:0-24178 GCA_026745375.1 Platyura marginata | reverse complement strand
ATATTAGATCAATTTTTTTTTAAAATGGCTAATATTTTAGGTGTACGTAGACTTATGTTCGCCAGTGTATATGTCTCATGGCACACACACAAAAAGAGACATGGAAGAAAAAGTTCGTATACTAGCGAAATATGCAAAGCAAGTTGGTCTAAAAATAAATGCTGCCAAACCAGTCTGCTACGCATTAATATAGGAACCAACTGGAAAACATGGTTAAACTATATAGAAGAAGTGGATGAATCTTAAAAGTGTAATAACAAGTGAGGCAGGAGGAGAATCTGATGTGTCGAGAAAAATCCAGAAATCTAGAAACGTATATGAATTGCTCAATAAATTTCCAGAAATCTAAAATTGAGAATATTCCGAACTAACTATCTGTCGATTCTACTATACGGCTGCAAGACCTGAAAAGTAACCAGAACCATAACATCAAAACTTCAGGTCTTAGTGAACATGTGCTTACGGCATATTAGTAGCTGTGAGGTGGTCAGACAGGGTTAGAAATAGAGAACTATGATTGATATGAAGATTGATGCTCAGATTCGTCAAAGAAAATGTAACTTGATCGGACATACGTTCAAAAATCTAGGAATAACATTGGAAGTGAAGCGCTAGAGTGGAAGGTGCTTTCAAAAGAGAACGACCCAGAAAAACGTGGAAGAAGACGATGGAAAAGAATGGCCGAAAGTGAAAGCTTTGGTAACGCACAAAACACGAGGACGGCTTTTTGTGGATGGCCTATGCGTCCTCGTGGACCGAGATACGGCTGGATGATGATGAAAATTTAGTGTGAAGCGATAGTTTATTGAAATTAGAGAGGTTTTATTGCAAAATGAGGACGGCAGCTGTAAAAGTTTTTCGGCTGAAAGTTACTTTACGGGACCCATGAAGGGGAGGGTTAGGCTTAGGGGGAATGAGTTGCCCTACTCCTCCCCAACACATTTCTGGTTACAAAAGTTTTCGGCGACCCCCCTTAAAGAGGAAGGTCAATTTTTATTTGTTGATTTTGTATGGAAAAACACATTTTTACACTTCCAGTCGTCATAATTATGAGGGAAGGAGGGGTATACCTTTCGGGTTATTTTTATAAACTGCCCACAAGTATTGCCTACAAAATACTATAAATGGTTATTTCTGATTTAACCCTTCCTTTTTTTAAAAAACTCATTTGAATTGTTCGGGTGCCAAATTTCAATCAATCTTAATACTCACACCATAATAGAATTGTTCCTTGGATAGTTAATACAACTTCCGATATATAGATATAGAATTTAAGTTTCTACAACCAAACTGGCAAAATGTTATATACATACGTTCTTATTTACTTATTAAATCTAGCTAAATAGCTACAGACAGATGCACACTTAAAAATACTTTACTTGATTGCAGCTATATAATTGAATAAATTCAACTCTCTCTAAAATATCTTATCTCAATTTATTATAATTAACTACCTACCATATAGAATATTCATTATTCCTCCATAACTAAAGCTATATTTAATTGGAACTTCATAGAATTACCGATCAGTTTAACTTTCAAATCCTGCAGGAGCATCTTCAGCTATTTTTATTTATTCTTTCACAGCCAAAAAAAAAAAAAAAATAAGAAAATCTACAAAAAATACTCAAGTGAATCAATTTGTATAACAAACCGAACTTATTTGTAAAAATAAATTACGAGTATAAGATAAAAACCACCCCAACCAAAACACTTATAGAAGACATTTAGACATCTACTTATAGTTGAGTATATAGAATAGATATAGGGGAATGTAATACCTTTTGAATAAAGCTCTATTGCTATACCATCAGGAAGTTTGAGTCATATACATGCGATGTAATAAGTAAAAATTCACCTTCTTTTCTAATGGAAATGTATTTAAGTTTTTCGCCATAAAAACCAGTACAGCCAACAGCGAAATCCGATTATTTTCTTTGAACATTAAATGTGTAATGAACATTGAACAAAAAAAAAAAAACAAAAAAAAACAAAAAACAAAAAAACAGTTCCCATCAGAATATGAATATACATGCGGTAAATAAAAGCTTTTTAACGTATATAAACGTAATCATTAGAGTATTAAATTTGTTTTTCGGTATTTCAATTGAATTTTGCACGTAAAAACGGTAAATCCTATTATATTTCAAAAATTTTAATACATTTTTGGTCCTACTAGAATTTCAAAATCGCTGGGAAACCTTCTAAAAAACATTAATTAAATTAAATTACATACTTGAAAAGAAACAAAAGGGAATAACCAACGCACTTATGGAATCTATGTGGAGAAAAACCAATTTTATTTGTATACCATCACAAAACATGTAAAAACAGTAATCCAAAAAAACAATGGAAGGATATGAGTCCAGTGGCGAGTATTGACAATTTTTCTAAAAATTATTATGCTGGGGTTGTTTTGGCATTTATTTCGAGAGCAAAAAATATTACCGAAATTAGACTAATTTTAATATTCGGCTGAATAGCTGACGATTTCATATAGACTTGGGGGCAGTTTTTCGTGTCGAAAATTAATAAAAAAAAGGCTGCTAAGTAAAAACTATGCGGCTACGCTACTACCACATACTAAACAATTCCTTCCCTACCCTTCTCCCATCATTTTACCACCCATTTTCAATTGCATGTAAGAATTGTGAGAAAATGGATACTTTATAGTAATTTAGTTGTGTGGGTCCTATCAGTGGCGATGCCTGAGAATTATTGATGCCATCATCATGGGACTATTTTTAAAAAAATCTTACATCATTTTCATGGAAGAAAATGGAAAATTAGGTGTTCGCCGAACATCTTGTCCGTCTTTTCGACCATTTTTTAAAAAGTGACAAAATTTTTTAGACCTTAAAGGCTTCAAAAAATATTATTTCGGAAAAAATGCTGGAAATTTAAAATATTATAAAAATCCAAAGTTTCAAAACCATATCTTCAGTATTAAAAATGTTCAAAATTTTGTATGGGAGGGAGTTGAAGGGTGTCCCCCTACCCAATAGGGTAGACAAATTTTAACCAATCAAAAAAAAAATCCAAACTTCTAACTCAACGTGTCCTAAAGTTACGAGTAAGCCAGCGATTGTAGTGAATGAATGATAATAGGTTCCGGCTGACAACATATTATGTTAATGTCGTATTTATGTTTATAATTTTCAATTTTAGTTTCTGTTTTGATTTATTTATAAGTTTTTTTTTTTCTTTTTATTTCTATTTGTTTTCTAAATTTTATTGTTGATTGTTGATTAATAAACATATTTTGAATGAATTTGAATTTGAGTGATCAAAATTTTTATTTGCATTTTTTTAAATTTATTTTTGTGGAAAAAATATGAAAAAAATTTTGAAAATTTCTACATGAAACCAAAGCTTCCCTTTTATATTTCATATAAATAGTATGGAAGCAAAAAATTATATCAACGGTTTGAGGAAATTCTACGTTGTAATGTAATCACATCCTTATTTTTGGTAATAGGCGTATTTAATATGCAGGGTCGTGATTATCATAGGTTCAAGTGGAGCACTGAAAGTGGGCGCAAAGAGATTACGGCGCATAAATACATGAAGAATAATATCAAAATATTGTTAACGTTAAATAGAGATTTTACAAGGATTTTTGTTTGACATTAAAAATGTAATAAGAAGTGGTAGTTAAAGATTTTTTTAATTAAGGGAGCATCCATAAGCATTTTAGCTATTTTCATACATAATTAAATACCTATATAGAAAATCAGTGGAAATCATTGGAAATGTCTACTAATTTAAGTAAATGTAAGTTTAGAATATACAAAAAAAAGACATTTATTGTTCAGTTTTTCACATTTGTCGCCATAGATTTTCCAATTAAAAAAATTTAAATTTCCCAATGAACTAAGGTACGATTTTTCGGACAACTTTTTTTGATACAACTTTTTTTGATGTAATCATATTTGGTGTATGCTATGAAAATTTTTATTTACAGGAATATCATGATACATACTGCTTTTGAAATGTTAGGCACTAACCAAAGTTTCTTATCGATAGAAGATACGTAGTAAAAAGTGCTGTTCCAGGTAATTAGGAGGGTGACTAAAGGCAACAACACTTAGGCCGTCTAATGGTCCATTATGTACCTCTGTTTATAAAACGGCGGGTTTTGGTTTGGGGAGAGGGTGGGGGGTGAGGGGTCAGACAAACATTTATGGATTTAACCACCCTGTTGTTCGTACGAACTCCAGTATGCTATGGAGGTTCAGCTCCCGTAGGTCCTCTAGATATTTAAATCTGAAGGCCCTCTTGGTATCTCGCCCTTGTTCTATAGAATGCTGGACAGGAGCAGAGAAGATGGAAGACATCCTCCTCCTCCTCTCCACACGCCCTGCACATCTCAGTATCACTATAGCCCAATCTCCAGGCATGTTTTCTGAGATTTGCATGTCCGGTGGCAATGACCGTAAGTGTTTTCAACTGTGTCCTGCTTAACTTTAGGATTGTCTGTGTTTTGACCATGTTTGATTTCTCCTAGGTATTTATAGACCATTTAATTTAATATTATTTAAAAAAAAATAATTATTTTCGTCTAACAACATGAAGTTTTTCTTGATTTTTTCAAGATTTTCCCACAGGATTCTTATCGGCCTTTGATCAAATGATTATTGAATAAAAGCAAAACATAATTTTAATGTTAATTTCTTCCGTCAATTTGACGGACTTTTTACTAGTATATAGATAATCGTTTAATAATCTGGATAATCTAGGATCTAGGATTATTGATGTAATTATTAGTGTATTTTATATGTGAACGATTAGTCAGTTCTATACATTCTGTACATATATCATCCGATACGATATGAAACTTCAATAATATGACTTGGATTCGCTCAAATAAATGGGCATACAAAAGTAATTGAATGTAAAAGATGACAGTCGAATTTGATTTAAATGACTAAAAAGAACCTTTTGACTGAATCGTATAATTCGCCATGCTGTATCGAATGGAAAATGGAACGCCACACCACGCACCGACCAGAAAAATTGTATTGTATAAGTTATTCATGTAGGAACATAACAATTTAGTTATAAATAAAAATGATCCAAAAATATGGAAATGTTATCCATCTTATCCTATTGAAAATGTTTTTTGCCACTTTCATCATTTATTTATTAAATTCAAATTTATGCTCAAAATTTAACGCTTCAATTTCTATTTATATATAGAAAGTGTATGGAATATTTGAGAAGGCTCTATCGCGTCGAGCAACATATGTTAGGTATGAAAAACGCATAAATATTTTATTCTGCAAGGATATCTTTTTATACACACACATATACTTACATATACATGTATATATATGTACTTATGTACGTACTTGTAAATATATAGCTCTGGTTCCTTGAAGATGTTACCATCATTTTGAAGGGGGTGTATAGTGAAGAGTTACTATACCTTCCATCCATTCCCATCATAAAACACTCTTCTCGTAGAAAAAGTGGTGAAAAATTTATATTTATTTTAAATGTCTGAGAAGGAATAAAAATATAGCCCAAAAGAAAAGTTATTAGAATCGAATGATTAATTTTGTATACATTACATACATACATATATAGGGGTAGTCTACCTCTATAGTTTTCTCTCTCTCTCTATATAGGTGTATATACATATTTTATATAAATACTTATGTGTACCAACGGCACTTTCAATTATTCTGCTCGTTTCGTTTAAGCCTCTTTTACCCAGGTCCTTTAACGTATAAAGTTATTCCCAAAGGGTTCACAACCATTTTTTTTTTGAAAACCGCTCCCTTTTCCATCCATCCATATTTATCTGAAATGTATTTGTATACCTTACATCCCCTTAAAAAACACTCAAGGGTCAATTCATGTTTATGTGTTGTTTAAAATAAAATAATTTTTGCACTTAACATGGTAGATACATGGGGGCCTTCATTCTCATGTATACTCCACCTAAAACGAGGTAAAAATTTATTGCCACACTTTGTTAGGTATAGTGTAATTAGCGTTGATGATGTATCCATTATGTAATAAGGCATCATTGTACAGAATGGTAAGAGATTAGTTAGTTATTAAAAGCTATGGATATTATTTGTGTAGGGTACATACCCCCACTATGTACAATGTACATTTATATAAAAGTTTTCCTTTTGCTGGTGCTAAATATTTATCAAAATTTCACAAAAATTGGGTAGTAGTAGCTAGTAGGTAAATGCGAGAACATTTGTTTTAATAATTTAAAAATTCCGATTATTACCTACATATATGGGATTTGTGATGAAAAATAAATTTACAGAGCTGGCATGGCCCTGTGAATATTTCTCAACTATGAGTATAATGAAATAAAACTTGTGTTTTAAAATTTTTTTGGTTTCAAATTCATTCATTCATTAAGATCATTTGGCTTTTGATTCAAGATTGGAGAACTTTCATTGATCACCAAAGTGATCCATTTGATAATTTCAAGTGACCCACTTGAGTTTCGCAAATCAAGTATAAACCATAAAACATAAACATGAAACAAACACTTTGAGAATATATAAATTATACTCGTAGATTCACGAAATAGGCGAAACATACGTAACATTGTCCGAACGAATCTCATCATTACTCGACGAGCGTTTATTCACGTTAACGACGAAGTTAGATGTAAACAAAAGCAGATACGTGATCCAGCAGGTGATCATGGCTCCCATTGGTTGGTTGGACTCTCTGACTTTGTGGTACTTGCAGCCGAATAATAGGAGCCCTGCTCACCTACTGATCACGCATTTGTACTCTACTATAGTTCTGGCCTCAAATCATGGTTTCTGACATTTACAAACCGCACAAAATAACGCTTCTGCGCATTATGAACTGTAAAATTTTTGTAACCGTTTCGTTTAAACAGTAGGTTGTTTTTGATATTAGTTAAATAAAATATTTTATTATGACAGATGTAAAAAAATTTGTTTATATTGTTATGTTTGTAACGGAAAGTTAAGATCAGTCGTTTTTATTGTGGTAAAGATTGGTAAACTCGAGTTTAGTTTAATTAGTTTTACAATAAGGCCTTACCAATATTCATTAACGTAATGTTTTAAAATTAAAATACCAATTGACCCGAACCGTCTACTTAATAGTCACATTTTGGTTGATTTTGACTCACAGGCCCACAGCCAAAAAAAGGTGGTCGACGCCTGTAATATACAACACGAAAATCCCCCCCATAAGAAATTGGGGATATTTTATCATAAATGGTATTTTCACAACATAATCATAGATCTACTAAGGAAGAGGTGCCCAAAACACTTTTATTTAGTGCTCTGGCATAAAATATACATACATACATATGTAAATACTTTTTCAATTTTATTACGTCAGGCAACCATTCTAAACTTAATAGATCTTGGCTGGTCAGAACGTGAAAGATATCTAATGGATCCAATTATGGAGACTGTTAGGCGCCTGCCTTTTCTTTGCTCTAACATATATGGGCATACCCATACCACGGTTTCATTCTAACACGAAAAAAAATGCGAAAATGTATCTACTTGCTATTAGTCTCCTAAAACACGGTTTCAAACAACACGTTATGTTATGTTGGAACCTATCTACCGTGTTATAGGAGGGATAGGAGAGATATGCAAAGATATGAAGTGGTTATAAATTCTTGTAACCGAGTATACTTGTTTCAGGCTCAGGATTCTATAGCCAGATTATTACATAGTATTCCCCTAGTTCCACTCTGCGAAGAAAAATATTAAATTAATGCCAAAATGAAGATTGGTTATAAAATCTGCCTAACAACTAAAATCAACTTTATCAAGTCCCAAGTCGGAAAATATATCTGTTATCTAATTAGACATGTATTATATAACCACTGAAATTTTGTTTTTACCAATCTTTATATGTACAGTACATAGTAGGTATGTACAGTAGATTCATGGAAAGGTTTTTTAAGACGCAGCCTATACATACAGTAAGTATACTTAAATATACTTATTTGTATGAGAGTAGGTACCTAACCTATATATCTTAAATTAGATTCATTAATCTCACTCAATTCCATTAAAACAGATATTATGTTTATTATGTTTAACATCATATATCCCCAAAACGACTATGAAAATTTTCACGAAAATTTAAAGAAAATTTCTGTGATAACTTCATGACCCACAACCCCACAGTTATTAATTTTGATATAACGTTGTTGTGTTGATTATGCATTTTCAAGTAGGGGAAGGAAAAAAAAACAGTTGCTCATTAAAACTTTGTCTACGTGTCTTCCATTTCAAATTGCTCAAAACTAAATTAAGTCATATCGAATAAATATAATATGCAAACATAAACTCAGAATTCACGCTCAGACATGAATTACAAAGAGATTCATCGTTTAACCGTTGAGGTGCAATAAAATGTTCTCGTAAATTATGGCCAAAAAAAAAAAATCTCAACTTTCAAATTATGTACCTGCCACTTGAAACTCCACGAAAATATTTAAACACTCCCTAATGAATGGATACACTTTAAGACTATGGAAATCCATTATTTTTCTGTGGAAAATTTCGTATTTTCGTCTTTTTTTTTTTTTTATTTTTACTTTTCCCCAGTTTAATAATAATCTCTGTTTCAGCACAGCAGATCGTCTCTAGCGCACCCCTATTATAAATGGAATTAAAAGAAATCTACTTTACTTGGACTTACCCACCGACCATAAAATATTGCCACCATAATAAATATGTTTGATGACAGTCACTTCTTTCATTTTATATTACTTTTCATTAATATAGAAATATTATTAAACCTGTTGTTATATTTGTTCTTTTTTGTTTTTTTTTTGTTTTTGGATAAGTGGGATAGATGGGAAACTGGTAGGAAAATATTTCATCTGGCTACGAGATTATTAACACTCATACACAATGGATACCAAGTTAATTGATTTATTCATAACTTTTATTATTTATGGGTGGAATCCGTATCAAATCTCCAGCTCCCCAAAAATATTTAGTTTTGTTTTGTTATTCAACTATAAAAAAAAACTCACACAAAAAATAACGAAGAGTTCGGACATAACTTTGGGCGTGATAAGGAATTTTCTTGCTTTGGGTCCGAACATAGATTTTAACGTAGGAATTTTAGGTAGAATCGATCACCACCGAAGACGAAATGCAATATTACAAAGCCAACATTTTTCAAAATGTCGTTGGAATTACAAGATGGTTATTTGCAACAGTTTTTCTTATCGATTTTTTCAAGAACACTTCTGGAATATGTCCGCAATTTTGGAAAAAAAAAGAAAAAATTTGTGAAAATTGAACATAGCAATAGAATAATAAATGTTTCATGGTAATCGGTTTAAAAATGGCCGAGATTGAAATTTTATTCGATTTTGAAAAAAAAAATTCTTCGTAGTAATTGGTTTTATAAATTTATTCCATAAAATTAATTTCGAATATTATTGTGGGGTATTAAAATACCCCATTTATCCAAAAGTGTAAAAATATTGTTAGTGCGTTTCAGTAAAAAAATTACGTGAAATTATCGTCAAAAAATTAGTTCCAGTTTGAGAGTCAGATGGCTTTCAAAAAAACTGTTTCTGTAACTATGGTGAGTTTACGAAACAATGATTTTTTGTTTAACTATGGTGAGTTTACGAAACAATGATTTTTTGTTTAACTATGGTGAGTTTACGAAACAATGAGTTATCAATCAAATATTTAACGGCAAGTAAATTGAATGTGATAATTTTGGTTATTATTTTACAGAATTTTATATGCCTTGAAAATGTCAAATATGGATTCTTATCAAGCAGGATTTGGTGATCAAAAATCTAAAAGAAAGGAGTGGAACGTAATGGAACGGACGGTACACATTTGGTCAGTTTATAAAAAAAAATGCCGCAATATTTGATTATTATAAAATAGAATATTCCTTTCAATTGTTATTTTTCGAGTCTTCCATAAATGTGGGATTGATTCTACGCTAGTTGCGATACTCTCTTAGTAGACGTTTTAGTATAACGAAAATTATTTAATTAGAAAATTACTTTTGACATTTTCACCATGTTTTCAGCACCACCTGTAGTTTACCATAAATATACCAATTTAACAGAAAACTGCATTGTGATAAAATATAAATGGAATATTTATGTTGAAAACAATAATTTTACGTAATTTTTTTTACTTAAACTCACCACCGGGCCTTTATTCGAATAGCAGGCTAAAGGGCGTTTTATTCGAATAGTAGTCTAACAAATGCCATTTGGTTCCACATAAACATTTTTAAGCCACTATCATCGTATGAACCCCATAAAAATATTTAGATAAAAAAAGTTGTAAAAGAAGCGATTGAACATGACTTCAAACTTTTTATGTGCATTTGTAAATGTGATCACTCTATCGGCCAGGAAAATTTGTTTAGTTTATTTCAAATTCCTCAGGGTCTTATTTTATTCGAATAGCAAGCAGATTCTCAAAACAACTCAAAAATTTTTGTGCACCAATATCTGTGAAAACCACTCGTATGTACTAATTCGGTATCTAAAATTCACCACACGGAAATTTTCGAATGATAACCAGACAAATATTTACAAGTGGGTAAAAAACCAATCGAATATAGTATATTCGAATGATATCTACAGAGTTTAAAGGTTGTTGGATATTTTGTGCTTCATTTTAAAAATTATCATTTAGTTTTTGTGATTTTTAAAATTTTTTTTTTTATAAATTGCAACGATAAAAAAAAGTTGGCATATTAGTACTAATCAAAAAGGAGCATTAGTAAATTTTCTTGAATAAAATCCAAAATATGGAAAAAAAACTTTGCTTCACAAATATTTTAATTAAAATTTTCTACGATATTTTGACAGTTGAAATAAAAATTATAATATTGCTGTCAAATATTTTCCGTACGTTCAATTAATTTTTTCACCACAATCAAAAGTGGTGACTTTTTATTCGATTAGTTTTGAAAATACCGTCAAGTACCTAATATCGATCAAATAAAAGGTAGAGGAGAATTTTCATGCACTAAAATTTTCGAGTGGTTTTGAGAATATTCCAATAGGTCTTCTGTTCCAACACAAGACCTACACAAAGGAAGACTAAGGTGAAAAATGTACTACTAACTTCTACATAAATTATAATTGAATGCTGTTCTGTTTAATATGTACAAATACATGCACCTGTTATATTTCACTTTAAAGGTGAAAATATGTTTTTCTTGCTTTTTATGTAACCAACCTAATGTGAAAACATGAAAAGTGTAATTCAGCATGACTATCAAGTTCCATATCATATACCTCACCGGAATACTGAGAATAATTTTATATCGAAAAGAAAAAAACAAAACAAAAAACAAAAATACAGTACGGAAGCAAAAAAAATGGCAAAAATATCTATGTAGTAGGTAGGTACTTATTTTTCTAATAACCACCCACCGGGTTTCTTTTGCACACAGCGTTTTTTTTTATTAGACATAAGTATTGCTTTCAGATTAAAACAAAAAAGAAGAAAAAAAAATCTTTAATATAATTACTCGTACATTTCGAATATATACGTGAAATAAATAAAATAGAAAATATTATCAATAGAAATTTTCAAAGAAGAAACTCCATTTCTCATTCTATTTGCTTTTATTAAATTTTCCTTTGGATCTCTAAAGGCAAGCCAGTGTGACATTGAGCGATTATTTCATTTACTAATAAGCTACCGAAAAACCAGCACCAAAAGATGCTATTATTTATATCTATGTAGGACTACGTATATGATATATATACATATATATCCGTATACATATACATATAATACAGAGAGAGAGATGAAAAACTTTTATAATTACATCCATAAGTATATTAGTATTACTTAACAGAAACTTTTCCTACTAAGTATATACGATGTAGAAGTATATCAAAATAAAATAATAGTCGCCCCTATATTCTCGTCATCATACCTAACATAAATAGAGGAGTGTAACTTTTTTGTTTCAACGACCATAAATAGGAAAATTTGTTTTTGATGTCCACCATAAAAGTATAAATATGTTTTCCATTTACACATAATATATTAGGGTAGTTCGATTTTTGCAAAAAGAAATTTATGTAAAGTTTGTGTTAAAGTATTTTTATTTCTTAAATGAAAAATTATATACAGTAGACGCTCGAAAAGTGAAACAGAATAATGTTTCACATTTCGAGAGTGTGCTACTTTTCGAGAGAACTTTAAAATTGGCTTTCAGAAACACAAAATAGATAATGATCAGGGTTGTTAAAGTTTTTTCAAATTTATTACATTTGTTACTTTAGTTACATTTGTTACCAAAACTGGTAATAAATGAAACAAATGTAGCAAAACAAATACGATTCCCTCCAATTTAGTTTGACAGATACATGAAATAACCTCATCACAAGACATATATTTAGAATTGTTCCGAAATATTTCAGAAGAGCGAATTGGTTGTTGCCAGTTGTTGAGTAGAAAAATAGGTACAAATTTTGGCAACAAATACATGTAGCAAATGTAACTTGATTTTCGTCGTGTAACATTTACATTAGTAACCAATTACAAATTATTTATATTATCGATCATTTGTTCCTTTAACAACCCTGCTCATGATAGTTACCTAAGACATATATCGTCTATGTAGAAGAAAAACTCACTATCTACACTTTTGTCGAAAACTCGTTTTTTACATTTGCATAAGTAATTTTCATTTATCTATCTATTGTAGATGACGATATTTTTCTATCTTTATTACTTACTGAGAAAAATCAAATTTAAAATTTATTATCTAATTGACTGCAATTTTAAAAGTGTATTTTTTGAGAGTTCCACTTTTCGAGCGACTACTATATTACAAAATACTTCAGCGTTTTCTCTCTCATTTTCTGTGGTCTGCATACTGGACTCGTTAACACAGAGACATTATTTTACTTTTGTTTAAGAATATTTAAAATACTATTGAGACATTTTTTTACACTTGAAAAAGCCACGCCTCAAGTAAATCTAAGAAATATGTATTTAGGTATCTTCGAATGATATCTAGAATATTAATATCAGGCGTCTTAGAATATTTGTATTGTGTTAGTGAAACCAAGCCTTTTTCAAACGGTGACTCTGTTCTATTGGGTATCACAATTTTCAAGTTAGTTATCTTAAGGATATGAATGTCTCTCTTATTACTACCTATTCATCCTATTCATTGGCCATTCATGTGATTAACTATTCTTATTAAATGTAGAACTCCATTCTGATAACATACTCTGATCAACGTCCTAAATGTTGTTTCAATTTTATGTGCTTCACATAAGATTTCTTCCATTTTTTTGAATCAGTGGCAGGTCTTCGAACCATAAGTGAAATATATGAGTGACTGATTTAATATTATATAATTCGTCAATGTATGTTCAATATAGAATGATGCTGATAATTGTCCATCGTTTATCGTTCCTTGTTGCTAAATGCTAATCGCCTTTTCATTTTGAACCAGGGTTACACTTTTTTTCGAATTTGTTACCAAATATTGATTACAAATTGGTAATAAATGGAACAAATGTAGCAAATGTAGTAAACTAATACGATTTTGTCCAATTCAGTTTGACAAATACATGAAATAACCCCATCACAGTCAAAATTGTTCCGAAATATTTCAGAAAAAGCAGTAACAAATTAGGTATTTTATCGATAATTTGTTACTTTAACAACCCTGCTTCTAACTTGACATTGCTTTCGTGTACTTAATCATGAAATTTCTCAAATTCATTTTCCATTAGTTAGCGTATACAGTAATTTAATATGACGCTCTCCATACTTTTTCCCGGTTAAACTTTTTAGTATCCACTTTTAAAAAATGTATTTATACTCCAATCTCTTTAGCAGATGGTAAACGAAAACGGCATTCGGGAACTTCTTTGTCCAAAGTATATAAATAATATACTAGTTCTCTCTTAATATCTTAACGCATTTTTTGTATGTTAATGGAAAGTCTTGAAACCGAACAATAAGCAATGTTATAAAAGTAACCTTGAATAAGTGCCACCCTAATATACATACATACAAATACAAATTACACACATGCCACTCTTCTGACAGATTATGAAACCTTACGCAATTTTATGTTTATAGATTTTCCATAAGCATATAAGACAGTAGGTAGTAGAGGTACGTTGCTTTGAACATTATTTGCGATTATCGAGGAAAATTTATGTATCAATAGGTTCTTCTGCTTAAGTTTCTCTATATACCTTGAGTCCTTTATCTGCCATTTATATGAAAAATTATTTATACAAAACTCTTTTATCTGTGCAAAATGTAACATTAGCAATTTCCAAAATATTTGATGCATAAAATCTATGAAATTTCCTGTTATATAGGAAAAAAGTTATCTTTTCCCATATTTAAGGTAGGTATGTTGAACAGGGTTGTCACTCATAACTATTTTGAGATGCTATAGCAAAATTGACTGTAGGGTGTGTAGGTACACAAAACCATTTGGCAGAAAAGTATTAAATGTCAAAACTATTAACACATTGGCTCCCATGTGACCCACCGGTGGGTCATAAATTACATGTATTATTATTATAATGCCGCGTGCATCACCGGTGGGTTACATATATACTAAATTCTAGTTTAATATACATATGTGGCTTAATATTTGAATCTTTTTGCTTTTTCAGTGGCTCAGGAAAGGTCTGATTCAGTGTGGGACTTGGTAATTACTATATTTTTATATGGTGGCAGCCAACGTGTTAAGTGCGGTAATATTTCAGCTTTTTAAGCTAATAGTGTTCGATATATTTTTTTAATAGCTAAATTTGTTGCATTAAAATTATTTGGCATATATTTCGCTTCTTAAGTCTAAACTATAAAGGCACTAAGTGTTTTTCCATTATTTCTATTTTCCACATTATTTTAAATTTTGGAAATGACTGAAAGTTCCAATCCGCAATATATATAATTTTGGACATATGAGCTGTCAAAACAAAGTTATTTGATTGTACAGGTATCTCTTCTGTAACATGGTTTCCAACATAATTCCGTGTTGTATGAGACTATTGTTGAACTATTTTTCGCAATTTTCTTATCATGTCACAGTGAAACCGTGTTATAGTATACCGTGTGACACGAGAATTTTTCTAATTTTCTTATCGTTTTAGATTGAAACCATGTGATAGAAGGGCTACCTGTACCAAAATGTCAATATTTGCATATTTGAATCAAAGTTAAATTTATTGTTCACTTGAAGCAAATCAAACATGTTTCGGATTTGTTCGTATTCTTAAAATCGAACAATTGCCTGAAAAATATGGCTTCTATGTAGTATTTATGGAAAATTTCTAATGTGTCCAATGAATTTCCGCAATTTCTAATAATAAAGCTGACAACCCTAAAGCAAATAGAGCTTATTCGAATATCTAACTTTAATATACCTCCTCTATACCTACATATGTACATATATATATGTATGTATATGTACTTTACGTACCTACGTCTAGGACAATCCACATTCATATTTACATGAAAAAAGGTAGATAGGTAATATACCTGAGCTGTTTTAAGGTTCAAAATGCACAAACCACTGGTGGATACTGAAGATTATAGAGGGTATAGACCTCGTTTAGGATATTATTGTTGAGTTAAACAATGTTTTGTTTTCTCTGTGTTGTCAGTCTTGTTAATTGCCTCGATTATGTCGATGATATCTGGTTCTAGTCTTTTGTCACATAAATGTTATTTGGAAAATATAAAATAATCGGACGTTACGTTACGGATACATAGGTTATAATAGAGGATAACGAAAAGAACGATAATAAGACCCACATAAGTAGGATTACAAACTATCTTCTCAGACGGATGCTGCTAAATGTTCAAAACGGAATTATTTCGAGTTTATGTACCATAGTCCATAGACAAGGATACCATTATAGATATATACATAAATACAAAGAAAATATCGTAAATTTTATGTCGATATTGTTATTTATTGACTGGCTTAAGTAGTCTGTCTGCTGGATTTTGTCTGGCTGGTATAACATGATGGGTTAAGAATATAATTTTCATGATGGATGTAAACGAGCAGAAATTTGTTCAGAACCATCAACTAATGTGATTTGTGTAAAAGTATTCGAAATGGCAATGATTTAGAAATTAGGTCTAACGTAGGCATGAAAGTTTTACAGGGAATGCCAGCTCAAACAATTTATTTTCATTATAGTTATTCATCTAATACTACAAAAAACCAAGGTTTTTTTATTTAACACGTTCAGCGCCAAGCTGATTTTGATCAATTGTTTCGTGGGACCGTTATATATTTTATCTGCTCTGTGGAATAGTGCATTGCGTTACACCGAATATTGTTCGTGCTATTGTGTTTGTAAGTTTTTGGAGTTCCGTTACTGTGTTTCGACTTGTGTACCACGGGTGGACATGCGGTCCCACGAAGTTAATTTACTTCCATGGTCCGTATGTCCACCCGTGGTACATATGGCGCTGAACGTGTTAATGGGTAACTTAGTCTAAACTGTTAGGTGACTCACAATCCCTTTATACCTTGTCCGATTTGCTCCAGAAACAATAGAGATCTTACTCTAACAGGCCTATTCTACGCAACAGTTAAGACCCTAATAGCGACCATATTAATCTTAATTCGCCTTAAGACCGCGGCTCTTAACTCAAGAGCGCTAATAACTGAAGAGCCACATTTTTGCCTGTTTTAAGAGTCAAGAGTACTAATAACTGGAAATTTGTGTATAATATGTTTTATTTTAATTCGCAATTTTTTACGCACAAAAATGACAATTTTTAAGGGTTGACAAGGAAAATGCAAAATATGAAATTGATATGTTGAATTGTTGAGGCAAATCAGTATTATAAATCAAGAGTGGTAATAAAAGGTTGACTCATAGGGTACGATAACATTGAACGCCGATAGCGCTTGTGCTTATTGCTTATGCTTTTTGCCGACAACCAGCAGCAGAAATATCATCATGTATTCTTATTGCGTAGGCGGAAATTTGTACGACAACATTTGGCCGACAACATTTGACCGACCAACATTTGACCACCGACTAGCAGTTAACCGGCACAACATTTGTACGACCAACATTTGACCGACACCAACATTTGGCCGACAGTTTGTTTGACGGTTGTTATACTGGTTTTCGGGCTTAAATTTTTATTTATTATGTTATTGATATTGATTAATTTGTTAGTCAGTGGATTCAGATTTTAGCGTAGGATTTATAAAATTAGGAAAATATGGTGAATATTATGTTTTTTTATTTTATTTTAGATAGCAAAACGTATTTTAAAGATTTTTGATAACAATAGGCGTATGTATTATGAATTTTAAATTAGGATGATTTGATATTAAAATAAGTTTTGTTTTATAAGAATTTGATAGGATAATAGACATTGCAGATGGGTAGAATTTAAAATGCATTCGATAGTTATATGGAGGCTTCTTTGTAGGTATAGTTAGATGAATATAGGAACTTTTATAAAACAATAAAATAGTCAGAATGGTCCATTTAATTTATTTCGACTTTTGGATTTCTTCAATTAGTTTTTTGTTTTTCGAATATGTATGTGTGTGTGGATAAGGTTAAATAATTAAATAGAATTTGTCTATAATATTTAGGGTTGGTAAATAGAGCAACATTTTATACCTGTATAGTGTATATGGATATGGATACGTACCTAAAACAAGTATTTTAACTTGTAGTAAATCCTTTACATTTGCGCGAAGAATATGTATTTTAATATTAATAAAATGTAATCCTATGAAATAAGGATTATAGGCTCATCGAATATAATTCAATTAAATTATTCTTGGGTATACATATATACATTGCACAATATACATGTACATACATACACGCATACATATCTAGTTATTGTATGTTTAAATAAAATAATTAATGAAAAGTCCATAAATTTATAAGAAAATTTGGAAATTTAATTGTAAGCGATAGTTATTTATATGGAGGCTTCTTTGTCACGGATTTTAATGAATTTAATCAAATAAATGGATAATGGTGATAATAATGTCCGATGATGAAATGTGAAAATGCAATTAATTGGTGTGGGTGAAATATAAAATGCATTCGTTAGATAGTTATTCTGTTGGACATAATATAATATGTAAACAAATAAGCAAGGTCGACGATTTGATAAGGATAACTTTTTTGAACTTTTTTGTTCAATTAAAATTTTTAATTCATCTGTGCATACCAATTATTTTGCCATTTTGCCAAATCTTAGTTAAATGATTGAATTTTTGAAAGAAATTATGTTAACTAATTTTTCCGGCGTTTCGTTTTGAATGGCTTATGGCTTTAGTACCTACTTCTAACTATCTATTGATTTATTTGTTATGTGAACTTGAACATGGATATGTATAATATATTTTAAAATGTGTATGACATTTTAATTACAGGTAATAAACTGTGTAGTTAACTCTAAAATCTTTTGTTTGTTGATTTGCAAAGGGATAAATAAGGAGCTGCTGGTTTGTTAATCCTTTTATTATTGTTGAAATATTATTTTGTTATTGTGGCAATGTAACATTATAAAATCTTAAAATAAAAATAATATTTTATAAAAAAAACTGGATATCCTTTTACTAATTTCTGGAAATTTCATCCTCACCATATTTATTTTTGTTCGAATAAACAAAAATGTTGTGTTTTGCAAATATAATTTTTATTCGCTCCCATCTATTCAAGACGTATACTTAGTTCAAGTTATTAAATTCTAGAAGTAATTTATTGAATTGAGTTTGTTGATTATTAATATGGAAGTGCAATTTATAATGAGTTCGAAAAATAAGCCAAAGTTGTGTTTGGACGGTTTTTTATTTGTTAAAGATAAAGAAAAGAACGAGAAAACTTTTTGGAGATGTGAAAATTTTAAAAAAAAATTTTGCAAGTGTCGTGTTACTACCGTGAACAACATTGTGAGTAAGCAGTTAGGTGATCACAATCACGCTGCTAGTGCTGCCAAAATCGAAGCCGACAAAATTTTGGAAAAAATTAGGGAAGAGTCGAAAAATACCAGAGATTCGGCTCATTACATAGTGTCTAATGTAACTTCAAGTGCGAGTAATGCTGTTAGCTTACAATTACCTAGCGTAGACTCAATGAAAAGAAGTATAAGAAATATTAGACAAGAACGCATCATTGGCTCAGCACTTCTAGTCCACAGACGTGACATAATTTAATTTATAATTCATAATACATAAGTCTATTGTTATCAAAAATCTTTAAAATACGATTTGCTATCTAAAATAAAATAAAAAAACATAATATTCACCATATTTTCCTAATTTTATAGATCCTACGCTAAAATCGGAATCCACTGACTAACAAATTAATCAATATCAATAACATAATAAATAAAAATTTAATCCCGAAAACCAGTATAACAACCGTCGAACAAACTGTCGGCCAAATGTTGGTGTCGGCCAAATGTTGGTTGGTCAAATGTTGGCGTACAAATTTCCTAGAACCTTCTTATTGTATTTCGCACAATATACGCTTGTACTTATTGCTGTTGCTGGTTGCCAGCGCCTACCAACTTACATGAATTTTTTTTATATTTCTGCTCGCTGATGCCGGCGACTTATTTTGACATTTGAAAATCTATAATTTACCAAAGGCCTACTACTACTACTTGTAGGCTGATATAAGCTTTTACTTTGCGCACTCAAATTGTTTCAGCCGGCATAAGACCGCTTGCCCGCTGCATGCGTTTTCGTACGAATATTGTTCGTCAGAAATGTGACAATGTCTCAATTCGCATATGTTGGTATCCGTCCACTGAATGCGTTTTCGTCCAAATTACATGTAATTAAATTTACAATGTTAACTATTTTTTTCACTAAAAAATTAAAATAGTAACACAATTATTCGGAGTCGTAAAATAACAAAACACAATTCGTTTCAATCAAACATTCATTGAACAATTATGTCAAAATTCGCATGAATTCGGACAAAAAATCCGCATACAGTGGACAATGCCTAATACATTTTAGTGTGTTTGAATCATTCGCGTATATTTGTCACATTTCATACGCAATTCGTATGAAAACGCATATAGTGGACGACCGGCCTAAGCATAAGCGCAATAAGCATAAGCAATAAGCACAAGCGCTATCGGCGTTCAATGTGGAAGATTATTAGCGTTTTTTAAGTAGAATGAGGTTGTGAGAGTACACAATCGTCGTTAATAGCGCCCTTTACACGCACACTCTTTCCTGCGCGACCAGGAGCGTACAAGATTGCGCGCGGTAAAGAAGTACGTGCAATCATGTGTGATTGGAATTTGTTACTAAAACGAATGCACATTCTTTCTTGCGCGTATGGGAGCGTACAAGACTAAGCGCGGTAAAGAGTGTAAAAGCTAATCACATGCGCAATACCGTACGAAAGAGTTTCACGTGAAGTTTGTAAAAGATTGTTCGTCTAAAAGTAACTGACTCGCAGGTGTTCGTACTTTGCCTTTACACACAAACTCTTTACCGCGCGAAAGAGACCACGGCTCATAATCGCACAGGAAAGAGTGTGCGTGTAAAGGGCGTTATTCCAGCTAACGGTTAAAATTTTACGAGAAAGGCAATAGTGGTAACACTTTTTTTTCTATGGTGAATATATGGAAGAATAAGGAACATTTACGCCCACACGGGTATAAAAATGGTTGAACATTCCTGGAGATTACCTACTTGTTATTATGGGAAACAATACTTTTTTGCAAATATACATATTTATATACATACATATATGTAGGTCATCAATCTTAAAGCTTTAAATATCATGTATGTATGTATATATATTGTATATACATAATATAGTACGTACCACCCCATCATTAACCCTCAAATATTGTGATCGGTTTGTTTTCAAATTGAATGAAAATAAATTGCTAAGGACACAAACAACCTTCTTTGAAGTAATTATGTATTCTAATTATAGAATTGTCCAGAATTTTGTTTGTCATCCATTTAATTAGGTACTTGCTTTATGGAATTTCAATTTGAGGGAAACATAATTTTACAAAATCAATACGATATCAATATAACACAGAATTCAGTGTAATTACATAATAATAAAGCTATTTGGATTATAGTCTCTGTACCTATATAATCCATAATTTTCGTTTAAATTCAAACGACTAAATTTAACCCATTCAGTGTATGGAGGTTTTAATTATTTTTGTGCTACAACCAGAGTAATTGGTTTAATTTAAAACATTGCTATGGATGGTGTACTTGTACAGTACAGTAGTGGGAATTACAAATTCTACATCATTTATATTAATATTATGGGAGTTACCTAATATCTACATAGTTCTCATTAGAATGATTTCATTTTCAACTAGAACATTGACGTAGCCAGGGTCATTCATTAAAAAATAAATTTAGATTTCACCGTTGACATTGGCCAGTTTCACACGTTTCGTCTTTCTTTAACAAAACGTAACCTCTTTTACACCATGGTGCAACGACAGTTATTAATTTACTTAGGCCGATCGTCCACTGCAAGCGTTTTCATACGAATTGCGTTCATCAGAAATGTGACGAATATATGCGAATGATTCAAACACACTGAAATGTAATAAACATCGTCCATTGTATGCGATACAATTTGTGCATTTTCGTCCGTTTCCATCACAACTGCGAACTATCCCATTTTGATGGGATATTTTGTCCGAATTCATGCGAATTTTGGCAATTGTTTAATGAATGTTAGATTCAAACGAATTGTGTTTTGTTATTTTACGACTACGAATAATTGTGTTACTATTTTAATTTTTTAGTAAATAATTAATTGAAAAATTAATTAATTTAATACATTTAATTTGGACGTGTAAACGCATTCAGTGGACGGATACCAACATAGGCGAATTGCGACAAACTAGTTCGTCACATTTCCGATGAACGCAATTCGTACGAAAACGCATGCGGTGGACGAGCGGCCTTATACGTATGTACATGACGCTATGAATGTGTATCGAAAAAGCAAGCAGAACGGAACTATTTTCAGTTTTATTGTATTGATATAACTACGGTGACTACCAATTCATTTTGAATGCAAAATTCTGTCAAAATAACTATTATTTTCCTCCTTCGTCGTGCACCCTTTACCTTGAAAACCGGTTTAACGAAAACGAATGACGAAACGTGTGGAACAGCCCATTATGACTAAAATCGATAATTTTGGAGGTCGTGATGAAATTGTGCATCATAAAACCTAAGAAGAAAAAGAAATCTCTATAAGCGGATATGTGTTTGTTGAAAAATTCTTTGGGCTTCATAATAGGTTGATTATTCTAACCTCAAAAATGTTCCTACCTTTATAAATAAAACTAAAAGAATTCACAGATGAAATTACATATTTGCGATTACCAACGTCTATATTTTTCATATTCTTGTGAGGGCGTTAACATGAGCAGTTTATGAAATAGTAATTTTTTACGTTGCATATTTTATGTCCGTTACTGTACTAGTAAATATATATTCGTACTCGTACAGCATACTTATACTCATATAAGGTATCTACGTATGATATAATATTATGAAATATGTAACGTTTTTATAACGTATACGTATAATGAAACCAGAATAACATAATGTTGTGGAAGGATACGGTTATACGGTATGTATCTCTTCCAGCTAGCTATACATAGCAGGCACTAGCTATCTGAAAAGCAAGCAAGCAAGCATCAAACAGCAGCAGTAACAGCATCTTGGTGTATCGTGGTGTGTTATAAAGCTTATACAATGTTCAAGTCACATTCCTGTAATTTATTACAATTACGAGCATCTTTTACAATGCCGTTGTTTCATGGTGGAACAGCAGCTAAAGGCTTTAAGAAATGACAAAAGATATATTACTTATTTTTCTTAAGCACCAAACGATCTAGAAAGTGTGTTGAAATGAAATGAAAAAATAAATATCCCCTCCATATGGGAAAGATTTATGCAACGTAGGTTATGCGTAAAACGGATCTTAATTATCTGAAAAGGTTGAGCCGTGTACAATACTGGCATGTATACCATAACAAATGATTTAATTTGTAAAAATATCAATCACGATAAGTGAATTAGCCGTCAAATGCCGTAACGTAAAATTAATATCTCTCTGGCCGTTTGCCCACCCTACACATTGACCTGCATGTCCCTATGTAGTAGTATTTATACAAACGGGCTGGTTTCAGATATTTTATTATAGGTGTAGAGATGGTATAGAGGTAGGACCGGTTGTATAAATCACCCATATAATACATTATGGGCTAAGGTGAAATTATTGGCATGAATTATAAATGTCGAGAGAGTAAAGTCATTGCCATTTATCCCTTTCATCCTACACTACGTAACTCTATCGTATCCTGAGAAATTAGTATTCTGCACAGAAAAGATCTTAATGCAAGCTCTCAAGTGTTTACCAACTTTAGTTTCTGCTGCTTCTGTTAGAGTTAGATGCTATGCTCTCTATGCAGTAGCTAGGTACTTGAAACTAGAGCAAATACTTTGGACAATAAATATTATTATAGGAATGATGAATGATTCAATTTTAGTTTAAATAGAAGTTTGAACGTTTAAATTATAGAGATGGTGTCACACCCAACGATTTACTATTTGAAGAATTTATTAAATAAGTTGACCTGAAACTGGTCACCATATACCACCTGTATACGACTAACAAAACGTGACATTTTCATTGTTCTTTTAAAATTTCGGAAAAAGAAAATCTTTCTCAAACTTTCTTCGATTTTCTGTATAAATAAAAAGTTTCCAGTTAGTTTTTGCTATAAAGCATCTGCACAAAAATATAATAGTGAAAATTTAATTTCAATTATTATGCTGAGATATACTTTAAATGTAATGTCACAGTGACCTTAAAGGTACTGGCAAACAAAGCGCGGTCTGCCCGCAGCGATCTGCCATTTTTTGACCGCTCGGCAAAGCGTTCTCTTGTAATACACATATATGTATGCAGCCGTGCACACAGAGCGCAGTCTGCCGCGGCGTTCAAGGTGAGACTGCCGCGGGCAGATTTTCGAATGTATTGAAATACAAAAGACCCGCGACGGTCTGTCAAAAATGTTGTTATTGTGATTGCAATTTTGGTTGAATTGAATGAAATTTTGATAGATAATGTGAGAAAATATCCATTTATTTTTGACATTAGTAATAAAATTGACAAATT
>JANSTT010011357.1:0-24179 GCA_026745375.1 Platyura marginata | reverse complement strand
AAAGTTAAAACATTGCCATAGTATTACGTAATCTCTCATGGACATTCAGTTAAGTGTGTGCGGTTGATGGTGATATTTGTATTATATCTTACCTTTTTGGAAGCAGCGGCAATAGAATTGAAGCCCCAAAAGTGTTATTAAACACAAGTTCAGAGAAACAGGAGTGTGACAGCAATTAAAATAGCGATTTTCTTCAGTGATTTAATTGAATTTGTGCTAAATAATAAATATTGCGGAATTGCGACAAAAGAAAACTGAAGGGTAGAGTGGTGTGTAGAGTTGTACAATTGTACATAATGTAGCTGCATGGATTGTTTTTGTATATTTTTCATCAGAACCGTCAGATGAAAACGCAGAGTAAAAAGCAAGAGCAAAAATACCGAGAGTGTGTGTAAGAAGATGGAAATCATCAATTTTAAATTTTATTTTTTTTTTTTGAGTTTTTCCACTTCTTTGAAATTAAAACTTTTTTTTTTCTTCTTCTAACAACTTCTTTATTGCTTTTCAATTTGAACGTTTGATATTCGGAGCCAGAGCCTAATAAACTATTTTTGGTGCGTTGAAGGGGGGAGGGTGGCGGGAGGAAGAGGGTGGGCGTGGGAAATGGAAGATGTATTATAGGCTATGTGAATTATGAACTTTATGTGCACGAAGGAAATTTTTGGCCTCGATTTATTGACTTTTGACGTATAAGAAGTTCTGCAGTTTATATCATTTTTTTCCCCAATTTATCCAAAGCGAATGAAGCGAACTGAACGAATTATCTGGAATTTCTCATGAGTCGTGGAGTTACAAGTACATATTTCGAATTTCTTTTTTTAAATAAAATTATTTTACCAAAATAAACGTCACACAGAATATAAATTCTACATCAGAAAAGTGGTATGAGTGGTACATATATTGTTATAGAAATTTCTCTGCAGAAAGTTTTGCTTAACAAAACCGCACACAAATCCCTTAACCAAGTATTAAGCGACCGACGTTGTTAACAAAATGTCTTTGAATAATGTATGTCACGTATTTAATGGTTAAAATCTTTAATTCGTCTGCATAATGGATATGGAGCACACAATCAAAATTCAACCGAAAATTAAAGGTGATAAGAAGTCTATGGCGGGGCAACCCCAAATGTATACATATTGAGTATATATAACACAGTAAATGCATTAGGTATTTATGAACTTGGCTGCGGTTTGTACGTGGGCGGGTTTTTTTTTGGGGGGGAATTCGTCCTGGGTGGTGTGACATACTTCCATTTTTGGATAATTGGATTTAGATAAATGGTTTTGAAGCTTTAAGTAATTTCTGAATTTACTTTAATAACTTTGAATATTAATTTCCGGTATTTGGTGAAAAGTTTGAAGTCTCGTATTGATGATGGGAATTTTGGGAAAATGACTATAGAAACTAATCTTTTAAATCAATTTTTTTGGGGAGAAATTGTGTCATGATTATTGATAAAGTTTGGTTATAATTTTTTAAATTTCATGTAAGGAAATTTTTAAGATTGTGAGACTTATTTTGAGAAAATTTGCTGAATTAAATTTAAAAAAATTATTTATAAGAATTGGCCTTCAAATTTAATGACTAGAGTTATCTACCATCTTCATACATGTAATTATTTTTGCTCAAGGTGGTTGATTCATTGACCTATATATAATTTCGTTTTGCCTGAGGATGTACAGTTTGGGAACATAATAAACTGGTCTATTTAAAGTTTGTAAAAAACTTTATACCAACATATTGTAACGTCGGTTGGGTTATATTCTGAATATATTTCAATTAACTCCTTTTTAAAAGGACACTATGATTTGTTGTTTCTCTCAATGACATATCAAATGTTTCTTTTTCCCTTGCTCCAAAGAAACATTCAAACAATTACTCTTAAATAATAACTTGTTGTACAGTACTGATTCTACCATGTAACGTTAATGCCACACTCTATCCGGGCGCCACAATTAAAGAGAGAAAGCTAAAAATTACAAAATCAACAAAATCCTCCTTGATATTTGCAATTGAAATCCCGTTAATCATCCCCTATCAATTCTTTAGGGGCACAATTCAATTTCGGTTATTTGACCTTGGACCGTTCGGATTCCATCTTAAAAACAGCAGATCCCCTCATATATGTGTGCACAATTTAGAATAACAATATGGGACGAAGTTGTTATTGAAATGTTATAATATGATTTAGGGTATCTTCCCTCGCGAAACAACAAACAGCATGATGATGATTCCATCGTTCTTTCCCAAACAAACAGAATATTTAATAAAAAAAATTTTTACCACCCACTAAGTAATGTGAGTTTAGAGACCTAAAATTTTTTAAACAAATCGCCCTACTCCGTTTTCTACATCCCTCACAGAGATTTTTAAATGAGAAACGATTAAAGATTTTTCTTTACCTAAACCAAGGAGATGCCATGAAAATCTTGATATTCATTAGGTACATTAAATTTAAATTATTTTTATATAAAATATTGGAGCCTGACTACTTTTTTGTTGTTGCCATTTTTTCTTTGCTCTTCTGTTTAGATATGGCTCACTTCCGCACAAATATATAAACATTAATTACAATCTAGAGAAATGCGAGAAAATGTTTGTCTATCAATGGAACATTTAGGCCATGCATAAAAGAATTAAATTTTATGTTGACTGTCGAAATTAACTCAACATGAAATTTTAATTTCGGTTGCTTGCTAGAAGATTTTCTGCCATAAAATACACACAGTTGGAGTATCCTACCGGAGATAGAAGCTTTTGGTTTATTATTGTGCAAAAGTTTACCGATGGGATATTTTCACTTGTATTAAAATGAGGGATAAGGCCAAAACATATATGAAAATTTTCCATTTATTTTAATTTTACGAAGGATCATGTTCATCAAGTAAAGGAAAGAGGATTTGTCAAAAATTTCATTGTCGATATTTTCTCATTTAAACGTATGTGTGGTTAAAAAAACATATGTTGTGAGTGGAGTATGTGTATAAAAAGGTTTTTTTTTTTTTTCGTCTAAACCCCACAAAAAAAGCATTTTATTTTCGAAATGTTTGCATTATTTCACAAAAGAAAATATGGTTTGAAGGAAGGAACTTTTATTACATAGGGATGAATGTGTTTTACTTTATTTTATAAAAATTGAAAAACAAATTTTTTTTTTCTTGTTGAATTTGAATGGAAAGGTTTTAGTTACAACTTTTTGCGTTTCGTTTTTAGAACAATTTAATTTTACAAATATTCGTCGTATAGAAACAAGCAGAAGAAGTAGATTTTTCGTTAAATCACTTGGATTTATTTTTGTTGTTATTGTTGTAGATATGAAATACAAAAGAATCAGATTATTAGTTTGGACTGTCAATTTTCAAAATTTGTTTTCTTTTCATTTACATACTTCTCAATTCATCCCGAAAATGTTTTATTTTCGAGAAATTGTAATTAAAATAGTTAATACAAAATACTGTGTAAAACAATTATTGTTCACAATTTGTATATTTCTTAAAAGGTAGTCAAATTTATTTATGTATGTAAAAAACATTCTGCTTAGAAAATTTGAAAATAGTCATTTATAGGAGGAACAAAAATTATATAAATTTTAGTATAACATTTTCTATAAGATCATATTTTAAAAATTGACATGTCCTTTTATAATATCGAAAAAAAAGTTTTACACCAATTACGCTCAATTTTTTGTTTTAAAATATTTTCAAGAGTTGCTAACAGAGTTACCAACAGATTAACACAAATTAATATTAAACAATATAGGAACACAACATCAATTATTCATACTCAAACCAGTCTTATAATTTTTTTTATATAATTAAACATTTGTCGAAAAATGATTCCATAAAGAGATAAAATTAATAAAAAAAATTATGATCAGAAACTTCACTAAATAGGCCATTCTTTTCATTCCACATTTTCCATACTTTTTGTGATGAATCTCCTTAAAATAGCTAATTTGCGAAAACAAGGGAAAATTGTTTATTCACCCATTTCCATTGAAAAAAAAAAGAAAATATTTTGCCAAGCATTTAATTTACGATTTATAATGGCTTTAGGAGTGAGGCTTTTAAATTATTGAAGTCTTTTTTTTTTATTAATTCCAAATTTTATTCAAAGTCAAATTTTCTTAGCTATTTATTACCAAGTCTCTCTCTGTTTCTTTGGGAATTGAAAGAGTTTGGAATTGTTGAATTTAAAAAAAAAATGTTTTTAAATATTAATTAAAATGTAATTATAATATTATATATCTTCCTAATAGAAATTAAATTAAAAAAAAAAAAAAAAACAAAAATGTCACCATAGGGATTTAAAGCCATCTTTTACCAATCACCGGCCGGGTATCAAAACCCTTACATAATTTGGGTTTATTTCGTAACTTTAATTGTGTTATAATACCAAATTCATTACGATCCTTATTAGTCACCACGCAATCAAGGTATTTAAAAAATTTATAATCAAAAACTACCTCGTTGGTAACAATTTTCTTTTAACATACATACATATTTATACATATATATATGTAAATATATAGACGAACATTCTCACGCCACACAGCCAAAAGAAACACAGATATAAAGGGAGAAAATAGAATGATAATTGAATATTGGTAGAGTGAAATTTTGTGTAATGATTACCTACTATAATTTATACTAAACTCAATTCATGAATCCTGCAATAATTTTTTCCTATACATTTTGTTGAAAAATTATGATTTTCTATAAGTGGATCTATAGATTTTTAGGGATTATCTATACATATACGTTTTGCTTATCTTTGCGGTAACAGTAATATTCATGCTTTAGTAATTTTAAGCTTTATTCGCATATAATTTACTAAATGTGCTTAATATAATGACTATGCTTATAAAATTTGCTTGTTTATTTAAAATTTATTGCAGGACTCTATATCTCTTGGTTGAAATATTGTTCAAAACTGATGATAAATTGAAGTCCACAAAACATACACAAAACTTTGCTTATAAAATACTTTTTAGCAGGGTTGTTATGGGTTTGATTTCGAAAAGTATTCCCTTTAATACGCTTAAAACCATTATCGTCGTATGGGTTTTCTACCCTTAGATGTTTCTATATTATAAACTTTGAATGACACCTCGTATTGTTTACTATACCAATAAGCTTAAATTTAGCGAGTTGAGATTTTTGATGTGTTGAAAATAAATGTATATGTGTATATGTATAGGTATATGCCTATGTATATTGTTTTTGTGTAGGACTAACATCCATTTAAAATAATATACATAAGGTACATATTATGTATGTAGGTTACGTACAATTTCATAAAAAATAAATGCAAAACAAATGGTAATTTGTTTGTACATAAATAAAAATTTAGCCCATAAATTCTAATAAATTCCATAAGAATTTTCTAAAAGTAATGCTTTTGATGTCGTGAATGTTCTGCTCTTTTGATAAATATACTAAAACAAAAATAACATATTTACCCCTTTATTAAGGGAAAAAAGAATAAAGATATTTAAATTTTAATTAACCTACATAAAGATTAAAATAAAAAAAAGTGTGAATCATCATTTAAAACACTATGTACGTACTACATATAAAAACAATGTTAATTACATAGAATAATTATTTTAAACTGTCCTAGAGGTTTAGTGAGTTTAAGTAGAACAAAACTTAAAAAATATTTTAAAATTATAAACTGAAAATTAAAAAAAAAAATCGATAAATAAAAGTTTAAGTTGGTGTTAAATTCTATAAAAAGTCGATTTAAGACAAGCGAAGCACAACTCTTACTCTACTTTACATTGACTTTCGCCAAAAAAATTTATTAGGTAAGTAAAAAAAAAAAAAATTTTTTATTGTATTTTTTAAGTCAAAAACTCGAGTAGGAATATCTTCTTTTCCCTTTTCATTTATTAAATGACGTGTTATTTAAATAAGGAATAGATCCGGTACAGCTGCATACTTCAGAGTTTAAAAAAGTTAAATTTTATTCCAATAGTTATAGTAAATAATATCATATTCTGACCTCAAAGACATCTATTAGGTAAGTAAAAAAAAAAAATTATCGTATGCTACAAGTATTTATAAGTACTTGACTTTAAAAACATCATTTAGTTATATTTTTCTATTTGCAAATTAATTCATTTTGTTTCGATGAAAATTAGCAAAATCATTATTTTCCGAATAATTCTCGAATATTTGTTCTCTGATATCCTATTTTATTTGAAGATGGTCCTACAACACCTTAATTTAAAAATATATAGAGCCTCTCAATCATCAAAATGATTCTATCAAATTGAAACAGAATCGGACCTTTTAAATGATCGCTTATATGTATGTATGTATGTATGTATGTATGTATGTAGTTGTGAACTTGAATCAATAACATAAAAGTTTAATATTAAATTATTTTGGTTGAATGGTGTTCAAATAAGCGACATAAGACCCGATGCCTTAAGAATATATGGTACATAACAATCACTTATATCCAATATTACAGATTGGAGCTTAAAAAATGTGTTAAAAACTCTGTCTGAATAACAAAATCATCTGAGACATTGATTGATAAGGTTATATCTAATATTTTCAATTTGAAGGCAAATGTGTTACGAAAAGATAAAATAAGTGTCCAAAGTGTAGCTGCTGAGATATATTGAAGAAAAAGGTAAAGAAACACAAACATACATATATACTTATCCTTATGTATTATATAAAATATCTATATATACATATATATGCGTATAGGATAGAGAAGAATTTAAGGCAGTGATTGATATGAGCTTAGAATTTAAGGCCGAAACATTAAATCAAATGTTAACATAGAGAGCGTTTAAACTTCCAGAAGTGAACATACAATTTTACGTACATATCATACCTACTATATGTATATAGTACATACCTATTATGTATAGGCACCTCTGTACATATGTAAAATAAAAACAACAGCTTTTCCCATATACCTACCTAGACATTGATGTATAATATTTAGAAAGTTTCAGACTGAATTGTCGATTAGTTTTCGTACAAGTTGGAGTTAGGTGATGAAGGCGGGTGTAACAAAAAGTTTTTGTTTTCTATTGATTTTTAATACCTGTCTTTTATCTTTTGTGGAATTGTTTTAATTTTTACGAACAACATTTTTGTAGGGATAATTATGTAGGAGTAACTAAGTATACCCATATATACATAGGTATAATAAAGCTTAAAGCATCTCAGATGAAATGACATTGGACTTGTTCATGTTTAGTCTTAATTCATGTGTTTTATTATTTGATTTGTTTTTTATTACGTTTTTGTGACGGACATAAACACATATTTTCTGTAGGATACCAACAACTCTAAAGAAAAAGTTTTGTTTTTTTTTCATTTGTTTACTACACACACACAGGTTTACATATACCCCAAACGATATATGTACAAAATTCAAAACATTACATTTACATTTATTCTTTTATTTTTATTAAATATGTGTAGGTATGTGTAATATAAATTATTTGTATTAATATCGCATATAAAAACTTGGGTATTTTGAGAATATAGTATTTTTTGCATAGGGGGAAAAAATTTGTTATTTGGTGAGAGAAACGGATCGTGTATATGTAGAAAACCGTTTGTTAATATTTCAAGTCTCTAGTTCAATCCGTTCTTGGGTTAATGTATATTATGTACAGATTCATTTCGAAGACAGTTTTCGTTCATAATTTCCTAGTGGACAGAGATTTCCCATGGAAATTGAGATGTTTGTACCGAATTACTGAAAAAGAGGACAAGCGTAATTTTAATAATAAAAAAAGAAAAAAATAGGAAACGGAAGACAACGATTGAAAAAAGAAAAATTTTGCCCGGGTATAGGATAGGGATAAATAACTAAATATTTTAGATACATACATAAAAGACCTGTACGAGACCTCAAATATACAAAAAGTGAAAAATATTTCTTATTTTTATTTATTATCTAAGACAATTTTTATATTTACTTTCTAACAGACACTATTAATTGATCCTTGTTACATCTTAATCAACTTCATTATGAAAAGTGATTAGATAATGTATAAATAATACAGTCAGTCCAACATTAATCTTATGTTCCTCTTATGTATAATATTATGTAATGTATGTATGAGAAATGAATTACTTTAACAAAATTTGATTGATAGTAATAGCAATTACATTAAACCAACATGCCATTACTATCTCCATTTCCATCTGCCAACGACATTATTCAACTCCATTTTCTCAAATGCGGTTAGTTCGTGCGCGTGGGTTATATACATGTCATGTATACATATATGTATAAATCTTTATTTAGGGTGCATTAAATTTTGTGTTTTTTTCCAATTTCAGATTTGACTTTATGAAAATGAAAACTTTGTGGAAGTATAACTTCCATCCATGTCAGAGTGTTTTTTATGGACATAATGCGAAAATCTGCTTACAAGAATTATAGTATATAGAAAAACAGTGGTAATTTTCTCTTCATCAGTAGCCAGACCAAACGATTTTTGTAAACTAAGAGCAAAACGTTATTTCTTAATTTTAGCATTTCTTTCTAATATGCAATATCATGAATGAAAATTTCTTAAATGACTATACATTAACGATCCACCCTAGCATAAATACATTAAACGATATATTCTCTTCCTAATTGATGCGTAAAAAAGTCCATGTACTTTTGTATATTTTTGATAATGGGCTTTTTTTTACAATTCTCTATTATATAGCTGTTTTTCATTTTGACATTCGATGATTTGCGAAAATAACGACGCGCAGAGGAAGTCATTAATATTTCACATGAAAGGGAAACTTCTAGAATTATATAGACAAGTTGTGAAGTTAATAGAAATATTTATCAATATTTTTGGCGTATTGTTGATCTCTTCATTTAATAATAAATTTTATGGGATTTCTTTCGATTCCCATAGCTATAGTCATAGTTACTATTTGGTGTGTGTATTTTGACTTTTGCATAATTTAATTCGAAGCGAAAAGGGCAAAAAAAAGTTTTCCATTCTTTAACACGTGAATAAATATAGGAAAAGCGTTATAATGCCTAAGGGTTGGCACACCTATACATATGAGGGGAGAAAACCGATTTAGATAGTACCCAGAATATATTTATGTTTAAAAAATTCTAATTATCGTACATAATGTACAAGTACATATTGTACATACTTACATAATGTATATGTAGCATGTATGTAGGTAGATAATTACATACATTTACTAGACCATACCAATTCCAACATGAACAGAGTATTCCTAGTTTGTATGCTCTTTTTCTTCCCTAATGAGCTTGGATTAAAAAGATTTTTAACCGCGAGCTGGATTATAAGTTGGCCACAGTATTCAACCGTATTTATAGACAAATATGTGCATATGTTATGGTTTTTGTAAACCGGAATTATTTTCTTTTAAATTCAACCTCCGAGCGAACAATCCCTCAGCGGATTTATAATATTATTCTCTTATTTTTGAATTATTTTTTTTTACCTAAATTTTCACCTTCTTATTTGAATGTACGTACATGCAGTGTCAAAAACCCATTTATAGGTTTTATTCACTAAATTAAGTAATAATGGCAACACATCACATAGTACCTAATTTCGAATGACATACGCATGATGATTAAAGTTACGTTTACACTCACACTGGCTGACTGACTCATAATCCAGTATCCAGTTCCTGCACAAAATATTTGATCCATTTTTTTCTTTTTACTTTTTTTAAACTCGCATGCTTTCAAACTTATGTAAATCTAACGTGGTCAAGTTTACGATTCGGTCAAATAATGATGTTAGGTTTGCTATGGGCATATAAAATAAAAATATAGCAATAAAATTCATCCATCAAGTTAAGTGCTTAATAATGTTTGGTATTTTATGTCGAAAAAAAGGAGTCCTTTCCAACTTTTGCAAAAATAAAGAAAAAGGTTTCAGTTATAAATATTAATATTTGAGTTAAGAGTAAGGTACATATCTACTCAATTGCAATTGTTTTATATATAAATATTTTTTTTTATATACAATATACTTATATATACATATATATATTTAATATAAGTTATTTGTTTTTATACAAGGAAAAAAAACCATACTTTCAGTGAAGGTATTTATGTTTTATATTCAGGATGCTTACGCGTTATGAGAAAGTTCGACAAAAGAAAAACTTTTTTATTAGAACAATTTGCCTTAGATTTGTGGCATATAACAATGCTGAAATATTATATCTGTCAGATGAAAAATCGCTAAAAGCTAGATAAATAAAACAAAATATCGCGGCTAATTAATTTTCGGAATTTATTGTATTTGTGTTTTTGTGTGTTTAAAATCGTATTTAATTTTTTTTTTCTGGGCTACTTTTTAGCAAGCTGAGAGAACCAAAATAATTTTACATTATGTATTTCTGTAGTACATACAAAATAATTATGATTACGATTGGAGTATTGGTAAGAAAAGGGAGGTTTATGAAAACAATAATTTATTTATTCGCACAAAAACAAAAACAAGGAACAGATAAAAATATCCGATAGATAAAATGGGTTGTGCATAAAAAAAAGACAGGAAACTTAATTAATAGGCATCTCTAACTATTGAACTAATGAACAATACAAAATAGGTTTGTTTGACTTTGAATACAATTTTCCAGTCTTATTAATACCCTGAATGTACAACGTTAATTAATCCAATTTTAAAGCATGTAAATGTAGGAAAGGTCAAAAATGTTATATACAAATCTGAAGATGCATTATCCATGAGATCTTATTAATATCCTGAATATTCTGCATTAATTGTTAGTTTTTTACAGCATGTACCTAAATGTAGGAAATTTCATAAATGCGTTTTTTCTTATTACATACACAAACCTAGAGATAAATTGTCCATGAGGTAAACAAAAAATTGTTATTTCAATTGACATTACATTGACTTGATATATGTATGTATGTATGTACCTACATTTTACTTTAAATCTGTAAAACAATTTAGGTAAGTAACATTATTATTATATGTAGGTAAGACATGACAAGACCATTAGTTGGTACAGCAAAAAAAAAATCGAAAGAAAAACTTTAAAAATTGCCAATATTAGATAGTAAACTTGTCTGTATCAACACTTCAGAAAGGAAAAGAAAAAAAATAATGGATGATTTTTCCTTTGAATTTCGTACAAATCAGTTGAAAAATCACAACTCACGAAAAGGAGGAAGAAGATAAAACAATTTCTCAAATAAATCTAAAAGTTGCCACCCATATAACAATACATTCGCATATATAGAATGGTTTTTTTTTTTTTTTTGATAAAGTGTCCTAAGATATTGAATGCTGCAGTAAAATATATATATATTTCTATCAAAAGAATCTTATAAAAGCTATAACACGAAAAATCATAACAGCGGAAAGTATTTTTTCCTTTTTAAAATAAAAAAAAAAAAAAAAAAAAAAAAAAAAACAAAAAAAATCAATGCAGCTACTACTAGCAAAACAGAATAATCTGTAATGTTTGAATATATATCAAAAAGCTTCAACTATATGTACATAACACGATGTATCAATATGTTGAATATAGTTAGTCAACGACATTATTGATTTTTATTGATTGGCCACTGAATTCAAATTGAAGGTATGTATGTAATACCAATAAAAAAAAAAAAAAAGTAGCATGAACAAACTTGTTAGGAAAACAGTGAGCAAACAAAATTAGCAACAATGAAAACCACTAATCTAATACAATCTAAAAGTTTTCGTTTATAGTGGAAGTTCTTGATAGTATCGATTGAATTTCCAATTTACAAACAGAGAAAATTAAATAAATACACCAGCCAGAATAATGTAGAATGTAAATTTTAGCAAATACATGTTATAATGGTTTCTTAAAGCCTATATAATATAAGTACTCGTATAATCGAACAAACCATATAAAAAGCAATTCTTGTTTGAACCTAAATCAAAGTAAAGTTACATGTTATCAATTCGGATTTAAAGTTTTACAGTATCCCGGTTCTATCTTGTTTAGAAATATGGTCAATATAACAGATTCAAAAGCTTTGATGATCAGCAAAAGCTTTTTGAAGTAAATCGGTTATATACGAGAAAATTATATTTATGACTTTGGCGTTAGGCAATACAATGTGGGTATAGATAAGGAGGAGAGGCTTACCGTGCTTTTTGTTTTTTTTTTTTATGAAAGAAGGTCAAATATAATGTGAAAAAAAATGTGTGTTTTTTATCAATTTCCTTCCATTCTTACAGCTTATAATTTTTATTCGACAAAAATACTAAGGACTTGAAATTTTGTATGGACAGGTTAGAAATTATTTTAGTTCTATTTACCATTATACACATTTTTTGAAAAATTAATATTTTTACCCACCATTAGCTATGAACTTGTAATAGGTTTTTCGTGAAATGTTAGCTTTAGATGTGCAAAACGCGTGAAAATAGAAACTACTTTAATTTAAAGTACACTCGCGTTTTTTTTTACCAGGAAAATAAGAAATCTAACTGGCTAGATTTTTTTCAAAAAACGAAACGTCTTTTTACTATTTTATTGTGTAAGTATGTGTAAATTAGTTAAAAGAAACTTTGTATCTGTTAATTATTTTATATTGCAATAAACCTTTTGAAGTTTGAAGTTTGTATATTTTGACAGCTTTTCTTAATTAAATTTGGGTTACTTTGGTAAAAGTTTTATTTGATAGGTAAAAAATTGCCAGTTCTTAATAACGCAACACAAATGAAATCGCGACCTCCTCCTCCAATTCTAAGAACTTGTTTCATCTTAATAGTTTGCTCAAAAATCGATCACATTTTCGTTTCAGTTTAAATGAACAGAAAAATACAAATGTCTTAAAAGCTAGTGATTAATTAATTGTATGGCTTTTACTGTATATATTCTTGAACACTAACAATTAAGATTACAAAGTAGAAAACTGATTAAGCTACATATAGTTTAAAAAAATATATATGATGTAGTATATATAAAAATATAGCGCTTCAAAAGTACTTGAGTTGATTACATATTATGAAGGTACAGTAACACTGTTCAGGAGAGCATAGTTTTATTGTGCACATTTGAAACGTTTACATATAATCTGTAAATTGAAGTAGAAAAAAAAGAAAATAGGAAATTAAGAGTGACGTGCACGAAAAAAAAAGAAGAAAAATAATAGATATGTGAGTGTACTTAGTTACAAAAGTAGATTAAATAACATTGTCGTAATGAATAAAATAGATAAATAAATCATTTATCTTACTACTTTCTTTCTCTTATAAAGACTTCAGTAATTTTTAATTTATGGTTGAAATATTTCCAAAACAACTTTAAATAAAATTTATTAATCCTTTTGAAATGTGTCTCAAAATAACTATAGCTATAGCCTTTGGAGCGGAAGGAAAAGTACGACTGGGGTCAAAGATGAAATGTTTTTCTCTTGTATATTGATTTTGAATGTGAGGCTGTGGCCGGGTGGTTAGATCATCTCAAAAAAATAGCAATGCTTAAAAAAGGTGGTGAAATACCATTTGCTAGGTTTCCGTAAAAAGATTGAGATGTTGCATTTTCTTACAAAAATTAGATCATCAGATCAATTGAGATAAACGTAACTGGAACATTATACAATAACCCTATGTAAGTAAAACGAAAGGCCGCTTTGCAATTAAACTGTAATTGAATTTAAGTGAAATAATTAGTAATGAGGTAAGTGTTTATGATTCTACACTCTTAATATTTTCTATAGAAAGACAAAATCTAGCATCCAAAATTCACCTCTTTTATAGATTTCGTCTGTTGCCGACGAACTCATAATTAAAAAATTTAAACAATTTTTTTTTTAGCTTTTTTGGATTTCTTTTTACAGGGTGCTAAATCCAGTAATCCTTAAACATCTATCATTCACAAAATTTGATCGATTGTATCTCGTAAATTTTCTATTGATTGTAGCCCGATATGCTGTTTAAATGTCTATATGTATGTCTGTAGTTCACAGCGGATTGGAAGAGAAGCTTTTATAGGAAAGTTTCCCAGGTTACTTTTATATGTTAATTGATATTGAAGGATATTGCTTTTATTCAATTATTGATGTTGATGTTGAAGATGACTATGAAAATACTTAAAACAAAAATGAAAATTTATGTTTTGTTGGAAGAAATTTGTTAATTCGGAACAAAATCATTGTTTCAATTTGTCAATTGTCATAGTTAAGATGAGAACATTATATGGACAGAAACTATTTTCAGCCAACATCAACTTAACTCCTTAATTCAAAATTATTTTTTTATTAATATGAAAAATAGAATAAGATTTCCTTCTTTCGAGTTTTCCTTGTTTACTACTCTTCCATTTATCACTCCAAGAGTTTCAAATGACACACTTTAATTTGAGCAAGATTTATTTAAATTCACTTTATAATTAAAACTCTCTAAGATATTAAGAAACACATTCTTTTCCTTCCTTTTACTATAATTGCGCCGACAGCCAACTCCTAAATTTAAATCTCTATTAAAAGAGTGCGTTTTCTTTCTCATTGTCAATATAGCCTACCATGCTTTATTATAGTTAAAGTTTAATGTTCCCTGTTAACAATACAATAAAAGATTTTATTATGAACAGACGACGACGACTCTTCTTTTTTTTTGGGACTGAATTATTTCTTTAATTTTGCCATTGCAGATAAAAAAAAATTCATTGTCTGGAGTACGTACGTCTCTTTTGAAGTAATTCTAATGAAAACGATTAACAAAAATAGAATATTCGCTATTATTATTCCCTGTATGATGAAAGAAAATATTTTATTTTTACCATATCTACCTACAACCATTCAAAATGAGAAATAAGATACAGCAAATAATCGAGAAAAAAAATTCATTTTAGCCTTGATAAGCACAAGAGAAAAGCTTTTATTCACTTTAGTCAAAAATACCCGCTTGTTGGCTTAAAATTGGGTATGAGAAATAAGAGCGTGAATCTCCCATCGAGGAAATAATGATGAAAAATAACACAAACAATTCCCTTAATCCAGCTTAAAGCTATTTTTTTTTTGTTGGGTGTGTAGACGTAGAAAAATATTTGAATAGTACCTATAGATATAGCTGCCTATTTATGTGCATTAGGGTGGATCGAATAAAACATTTAATGTACGAAGATTTTGAAAACTACTATGCTACCGTGAGTGTATGAATTCATGATATGGAGTTTGTAATACTCCTTACTACAGAAAAAAAAACTTTTACCATCATCAAATTTGTAAGTCGATATCGAGCTGTAGGGGATGGAGTGTGTGTCCAATTTTGACGTAAATTATTTATTTACTCGAAATTACAGATTTTCACAATTGGTCCACCCTAATCCACATATATTATCATTCGTACCTACAAAGTTAACCATGATATTGTCGCATATTTAGTACCAAACAAACGAAAAAGTCATTTTAGCGAAGCATAATCATTATATGATATTCGTTCGCTATCATTATTTAAGTGAATATTATTTTTGGAAACCATTAACGCCAGTCACGTATATAAATCATCTGAAAATTGGTAAAAAAAATATTTAGCCTAATTTGAGGCGTCATAAAACATTGTTTCAGTATTATTAAATATTTTGGGCTCCCAATTTGTTTTGTCGGTATACAACTGTATATATGTATATAAGTATATGTACGTATACCTACGTTAATTTACTCTGTGTATTTTAATTGAATGGACCCGACATCGTGCGAATTATGACTTTTTATTCATTAAAATAATATTTGAAGGTGTGTTTCCGTGTCTAGGGTAGGTATAACGTAATCGAGGCTTTTTCCACACCCTTAAACAGCAAAAGCTGGAACAATCTTATATTTATGATTGTTCAGTCAAGTCGCACGGAATATAATCTTTGTTGGATAATATTAAAGTTTTATCAACTAAATCAGCACAAATTAGTTAATGAATTTTGTGTTTTCAACAGAGAGAATTAGGAGAGTAGGGGGGAAAATGTTAATTGTTTCAGTAGAATGTATTAGTGTGTATTTGGCACATTTTAATATCAAACAAAAGAGCAAATAAATTTCATTTTAATAATATGAGAATGTAAATTAAAATTGAAAAAAAAAATGATTTAATTACACCATGAAAATAAGGGTTGATTGGTGTATAATAGAAATTAATGATTGTGAATCTATTTTTTGTACCCAACTTTATTGGTAGTGAAACGATGAAGCATTTAGTATCGAGGATTTTAAGCAATGTATTTAAGCGTTCTTTAGAATTTTCGACATAATTAGAATATAATTTCTCTTATATGTAAATTTAAAAAATAGTATAATCTGATTTAAGGAGTCAAATATAGAACCTAGAACACTTAACATATCTAGAACGATAAGCGAACAATGGCGAAGAAGATTCTTTATTGTAATCTATATGTAGTTTTTAAGAAGCCATACAAATGTTATCTTAATAAAGATCAGTTTTTAAATTATACATTCGGTGTATTCACCAAGAAACCATACAAATGTTATAAAAATAGTATCTATTCAACATAATCATTGTAATAAATATAAAATTCATGAACTTTATACTATACATAGATGGACCAACATTAGACCGGAGAAGGTAGTAGCATGCACATGTAGTAATTGAATCTCTTCGAAAAACTGGGTACCCCGCATAGAACACATAGGGTAAGGAGTAATAAAGGAAAAAAAAACCATTTCCCGCAAAAGACGTGATCTTTAAATGCTGTTTTACGAATAATTCAATAAAATTTATCTATAGAGAAGTGAAATATAGTAAATATATAAGAAATAGGTGTTACATACTATATTCCCATGCCAAACGGAACAGTAACTAATGCAAAGAGTTATTATATAATTGTCAAAGCCGCAATAAATAACTCAATTAAAATATTTAAATGTCATTAATCATTTTGTTACTAAATTCATGTATACAACTGACTGAGATAAAATTATTCACAAAACAATTTTATTAGACACATAGTACAAAAAACCTCCATAGTCCCCCTAACCTATGTAAATTAGGTAATGCCAACAAAAAAAAACAAAAAAATTACCACGCACATTGCCCTTTTTCAAAGTGCGGCATCTATAAACAAAATACTTTTCATAACAAAGCTATTGAAACGACTTATATAACATACTCCTCTTGTTAGAAATAATAAAATCCCTCTGATAAAATCTCTTACTAAATTTTATAAACGGCAGAAAAATATCCCATCCTCCTCCATTTATTTTGCGTGGTGCGGAAGGGAGTATAATATATCTTGCAAAATCTCCTCATTAATTTTCAACAGAAATACACTTAGCAAACATCTTTTAAACTAATATATAAAATAAAATAATTACTAAAATACCGTTGATGAATAATATCTTTAAGGATTAGTAAATATTTGCTTCACTGAGGCTACATCAAAAATTGTCGGCTTTAATTAGAAAAAAAAATTCAATGGATGAAAAACATCAGATATTTAAATTTGTGTACGTGTATTTAAAAACATGTCATTATTTTCTTCTTCTTTTTTTTTGCATTCTAATTTTCAAAGAAGTGGTAAATGGTTTCTTTTAGTAATAAAGAACCGTTTGAAAAAAAAAAAATTATTTCATTGTCAAATGCACGTCGCTTAAAATGAGGACGGTACAATGTCTCAATGTGCCCTCATCTTGAACGTAAAATGAGACATGTCTGGGAGTACACTGACACAACAAATGCTTTCACGTCTAGTAATAATACATACGTTTTTGAAGCAACAGATCAATTCATCGTAAAAATAATTAGCCAAACATAGATTGGAAATAAAATTGGACATTAAAACATGATTTTTGTTATTGTTCTAATTGTAGAAACTAACTGCTAATATTATTATACAGGTAGGCCTCCTGTAATGCGATACTTTTTCAACGATGTCGAACTATTGAGCACATTTTTCCCATGTGTATTATGGCATTAGCAGCTATTTAAAAAATCTCCTGCAACACGATTTCTATTATTACTAGAAATTTTCGAGGTCATTTTGTATAAGTGCCACAAAAATCTACCATTCCATAGTTTCCCTATGTTTTTGTGCCTGCAACTTAAAATGATTTATTGTCCAATTATTTAACTGTAAAAACGTGTACAAGTACATAATTTACAATATTTTGTAAAGCTATGATGGTTTATGTATAATAATTTATCACAATTCAACAAAAAACAAACCGAAAAACCATTAAGAAAATGTAATTTTCCATTTGAAGAAAAAGAAAAATGACAAAGGAAATGCACTCTTTTTTACAGATATTCATAAAAATTGAATATTTCTCCATATTTTCTCATTTCATTTATGATAAAACTATAAATACTACATTTATACTTTGCATAAAGAAATTAGATGTCGTACAACAATAACCCCTAAGCTCTAAGTAAAGCGAATCAACATGTCAAAGGGAAATATATGTATACGTTCAATAATAATATTAAATTATATACATATATGATGCGTATTCACCTTTAATACCTAATAAATAAAGGATATAACATAAGTTTTATTTCCTTTAGATAAAATATAGCAAATAGCATTCGTGTCAAATATTGGTTATTCATATTGAAGTGAAATTTTTATTTGAATTTGTATTGGATATAAATATTTTTAATTTAAAATATTTCAATACACGCAATATGGGTGGATTGGTGCAATAAAAAGAAAACCATAAACATTTATAAATTTAAATAAAAGAGGGCAAGCTTTAATTTGTATTTCGGTTTTAAAATTTCAACACAACAAGGCTATTAATGTGTTACTGTATTTTCTATAATCCCCAGTGGCAACCCTGTAGTAGATATGATTTTATAGGTATTCATATAAAGTATGTAAATATGTGTGGTTGTTGTAATGTAAAAACATATTCCGATAGGAAAATCGTATGAATGAGAGGGGGGGGGGCAATTTTATCTCCTAAACCTCTTCTTTTATATAATATTTGGTTGGATAGATATTTAGTAGCTGGTACACTAACTATTTGCATGTTATACACATACAAGTTACATACACATATAATAATAATGGAATACATGTCAACAATAGTTATTGTTAATAAACTGTATTGTACAGATTTTACTCTATTGTTTGAATATAATTAATTTTGATCAGAATTTAATTTTAATTTTTTTTTATGTTACGAATATTTTTAAAAATGTTTAATTTAAAATTAGAGTTTTACTTTACTTTTATTAATTTAAAGACATACAATTTTTTTGTTTTTTGTTTTTACAGGTAAGACCAGAAAATCTTTAAATAGCAATTACGGTATATCGGTAAGTAACAAAGAACACATCCATGTATACTGGAATTTTTAAAATTTAAAAAAAAAATTATAAATAATCGAATAAAAATTAAATGTTAAAATTAATTTTTGTTAATTTTAAAATAAACTCAAACTTAAATTTATAATTTAAAAAAAAATTGTTTAAAATTTTTTAAAAACTGTTCTGTTTATCACAAATTTGGATATTTTTACTAATTTTTTTTCATTTGACCAAAATATACCTAAGTAAACACATAAAATTCCAATTCACACAAAAACGGTTCTAATCACAAATGTATCTTCACAATTATATCGATTATCTTTTGGATACTATATAAAATATGTTAATACCGGATAATACAATGTGCTTAATGAAAATTGTTCATTATACTCTCGACAACACGAAATTCTATTAAAAAAGCTTATACTCATAAACTAGTTAAAAAAAAAATAAATATATTAAGATCTAGACATTTTATCCCACGCCACTCGTATGTATGGGCCCGACTACATATAATATAGATAATTCAATTTTTTCTTATCTTCTTTTATGTATCTCTATATCTACACGTTGCCACTTTTTCCATGTAAAATATAATTCTATTTAGTTCGCCATCAAACGCGGCCTACATAACATTGTAAAGCTAAAAAAAGCTCCATGTATAAAATTGAAAAAATAAAGTCAATTTTTATTGACAAAAATATAATATCCGACATTCTTGGGAGGACCGGGTTTTTTTTTTTTTTTTTTTTTCTTCCTTCTGTATATTTTGGAAAATATGTACATTCATAATAATATATTCAATAGGAAAATAGCTCCACACAATATGGTTGTGTATGTAGGATACAGTGTGACAGTAAAGTATGTATATGTGAAAAGATCTATACTAGAATACAAATACACCCCCAACAACATGGATAAAAGAAAAAGCTCTTACATCCTTATAAAGTTACATATGTATATGTATATGTTTGTATGTATGTATTCGCAAATATGTGTACATATATTATGTAATACGTAATATTAACATATGAAATTATGTTTATCTGTTTGGTACTTCATGTATAGGGTTTATTTCTGTCATGAAATATCAATTTATTGAATGTCTCAAGCCCAATGACAATATTGTTTGTTCCCACAAGCACCCCGACTACATTACATTTATTGAGGGAATCAAAAGGATATTATAAACACAGAATAGTTTCCACATATATGAATTTAATTGAAATTTCAAAGTTGATATACCGAGATAGTATATATGTACAATTGTACATATATGTATGTAAGTATATCTAATTCGAAAATAAGTACCTTATACTAAACATAATTTGAAGTGTTTGTCTATTATTAATACATTTACTTATATAGACAGATACAGTGAGGTTTGAGTATATCATTATGGCCTTGTTATAAAATTTAAAGCCACTTCGGCAACAACAATTTGTTTAGATATATTATACCTCAAGAAAGATATTTCAATTTATAGAAAATATCTTGTCAAAAGTAATGTGAGAGAAGGTGGTAATAAATTTGAGTGCGCACCTAAAACAATGAAATTTTTTAATTTCATATTTATTACTGTAGTCTGACAACATTCAATGTAGGGTAGAGTAAGCCGAGTTACCTTTTTTTAACAATCAGCCTTATTTTTAATTGCGGTATAAAAATGTTGGAACATTATGCCTACCTAATGGCATATGGACATTTATTACTCTAAAAGTATAACTGAATTATACTAATTTGAAAGGAGAATTTTACATCCACTTAAAAATCATAAAATACCTTAAAACAAATAAATTAATTTTTATACTTTTACCTACTAAATCTTTAATAGTGAAAAAAGCGTATCCCCAAAAAAGTCACGCCTTATAAATAAAAAACAGATCCGCGGTTTGATATACTTCAGAGTTAGACAATTAAAGTTACGGAAAATACGAAGCGACTGACTTAGTGAAAAAATTGAATGCAAGACTATAAGGACACATCTTTTTGTATGATTTTTTTTTCAATTTTCGAGAAAAATTTCGTTTTTATGAAATGCATATGTGTTGCAGTGAAGGTTCTCTGTCTTTCAAGATTCTGTTCTAGGTTGAGGTTAAGAAATTAACGGTTTAGCTTCAGTTTAAGAGAATCCTTGAATGAAGTACATGCAATTGCTTACAGATATGCGTAGTTTATTTGCTTGTCTCTGATTGGTCCAAATAAAAAAAATCCAGCTTTACTCAGTCGTTGTATTTTGTTCTTAAAACACCCTTATTTTATAGCTATAGTAACATATTTAGCCTACAGCACGAATGAACGAGTCTGAAGAGTGTTTCTAGATGGAATTTGCTTCTTGCCAGATATATGAACAGACAAAAATTTTACTTTTTAAGATTACTATCATAAATACCTAGACGATTTTTCGTATCTCAAAAAATTATTTCAAACAAAAAATCGATTTCAAAATAAACAAAATTAAATTTAATAGAATTTTCGTAAATTGTCTATTTTCTCTATACTTATTTCCAATCACAATAGTTTTTCCTCGAAAATCGAACAAAATCTAATTTAAATCTACTTTAAAAAAAAAAAATCATCACAGTGAACACAACTTTTGAAAAAATAGGCAATTTCTTATTGTACCGTACAGATTATATTATTTACCTAGACGCCTGGCTGGAAACTTTCACAGGAAAAAGGAGGTTGGTTCACCAACATAATATAATATTCTTCATTAATATAATAGTAAACTTTTGAGTGGCGATTCTATTTTCATTTCTATTCATGACACACAAAAAAAAAACGATACAAAATCGAATTTAGGACATAATTTATTTAGAGATTTTTGTTCAAGGATGCCATACATATTTTGAGGAAAGTTTCTGATCGAAATTTTTGGTGAAATAATATTAAATGCTTTGAATAGCATATTCATTTTGGAGATGGAAAAGTATTTCGAATTATTTCTTTATATATACGCTTATTCCATTTAAAAACACCAGGAATTTTTTTTTTTTTTTAAACAGAGGTACTTATTTTTTATATGATATCAGACGATTGGATACAATATGATTAGGGTAGAATATTTCCTAAAACCATTTGTTTGTTTAGTTAGCTACATAGTTAGTTAATTAGTGTGAGAGAGAGCGGACGCCTATAGCGTTCGAAAATCCTTTAGGTAGGCTTATTAGACATCCCTCTTTATACATTTATCTCAATTGACATGACGAGCTCTTGCAGCACTAGGTAGTCTTTTCACGGAAATCTTCTAAATGCTCGCTATTTCAACGCAATTTTTAAGTATTGTCATGAGATCATTATTAAGACGGTTTTTTTGCCACAAGAACTGAACCGATTCAAAAAACATTATTTTAATAGAAAGGAACTTAAAATGGTGAGTTTTAACAACAAATGTCTGATCATGACCTATTATAAACCTATTCGTAGATTATTATTTTAAGTTTTCAACTAGAAAATTTGAACTGCACAACAAAATACACGAGTAACAAAAATTTTAAAAAAAGCCAATAATTTCGCCAACTTTCTTACCAGAAAATGTTTTTCCTAGAAAAGAGCTACTTTTCTTTACACTTTTATGTATATTGAAAACGTGTTTTCTTCATCAATTGTATTTATAGAATTTTCGTTTACCTTCGTTCATCTACATAGAAAAATAACATGTACACATACTTATACAGATATCGCATGAACGATTCAACATGATATATACCTAACTATACTAATAATTATTTTTTATTGGTCTGGCTGATTCGGTCTTCATTTGGTCGAGGTTGACGACAATAAGATTTTTTTTTTTAGTTTAAGCATTGTCTATATTTCAATAGCTTACATTTATCTATATTTAGTTCACGAAAAATCAATAAACTATAATCAAAATAAAATGATTCAAGTTGCAGTTACACACAAAATACATCATAATATCAAGCCAATACCAAAAATTGCGACAGACAAACCGAAGAAAAATCGAAGTCTCATAATAACATACTTATGTCGAAGGAATTCTAAAAATATCGTTTCACTGAAAAAAAAAAATTAAGATGTCTGTAATAAAATACGGATAGCAAACAGCATATCTATCAGCCCAATATAGCAAAAATAAATTCCAAAAATAAATGTAGCTACCTTATATTGTATTAAATGGGTTAATTTTGACATGATATAACTTAAAGTAGCGAAAAGCTTTAAATTAGGTAAAAACATACATATATATTTTCTGCTATGTATACAATACATAAAAAAATTTTTACCAATAATTTTATTTTAAAGTATAAATACCAGAAAAATCAGGTCGTAAAATAAAGGAATATTTATAGAAAATAAGTAGAGCTATAATTTTGCTAGTTATTAAAATGGTCTAAAAAGCCCGCCAGTGTAGCGCTACTATATTTGGCATCATTATTTCAAGAATCTCCAAGGTATCGGAAATTGACTAGAAATAGTAAAAAATAGAAAATATGAAAAAAAATTTCCAAAAAATCAATTTGAATAGAATAGTACCTTTTGATTTGATAAAATTTCAAAAATGCTTTTTTTTATGTCTTTATAAAAATATATGGAAGTGAGTGCTTCCATTAAATATTAGGAGAATTCGTGTCTGTTATTTAAGTAGAGTAGATATTATCTATGTCCAATGTCCATTTATAAAATTATTATCTTTAAAATTTTAATATGGCACATAAAATGATAGTCTATACTATAATGATAATTAAATCGATACTTTTGCGACATAATGTCGCTTTTAATAATAGAAACCTAAATTTGGGTTATATTTTATCAAACTATGTCCATATAAAAATTATATTTACATTGTTTTATATAATATGCCTATTTTTACATAATCTATGTATATACAGGGTGCGCCATCTAGACAGGGCCTATTGAAATGTTGAATAACTCCGCCATTTTTCAGCCGATTTTGACA
>JANSTT010011346.1:0-24179 GCA_026745375.1 Platyura marginata | reverse complement strand
TACCACAGCCTCCCCTATTTTTTGTCCGATTTGCTCCAAAAACAATAGAGATCTTACTCTAGGACTAAATAATAAACCGTCAAAATTTCAGACGGACGGACATGCATAATTCGACTTAGAATTTCACGAGAAAAACAATGGTGTTGAGATTTTTTTTCTACGATGAGTATTAAGGGGCGTTACAAACTCCGTACCAAAGTTATAATACCCTTGATTAAAAAGGCTAACATAGTTGAAAGGAGATTTACACATTAAATTATTTAAAATGGATTGAAAAAATCAAACATCACAAACAGTTTAAAAATTACAAACACGAATACAAATAATATCGTCAATCTACTTCTACAGTGGTAGCGCAACTAAAACAGAAAGGCTAATAAATTTTAGAAATATTAAGCTTGAGGATAGTACGATTATTTACAGGAATACGGCGGTGCTTCTCTTGAATATTTTGAATAAATTATGGTTATGGTTATTAAAAATTACATCCAACAAAATTCTAATTTAAAGTTATTTTTTAGCAAGAATTTGTAAGCGCAGTTAGATTTTATACCCGTATGAGCGTAGTAGCATTTAAAATTAAAAGGGTATACTACAACTTTGTTACGGAGTTTGTAATACTTAATATTCATCGTAGAATTTAGAATTAACACCATTTTTGTGATGTTCATCGAAATATGCATGTTAGTCTGTCCGTTAGTTCGTCCGTTCGTCCATCCGTGATCAAGATTTCGGTTAAACGGCTGAAGCTAGAAAGCTGAAATTTTGATGATCGTTTATGTTGTAGTCCTAGAGTAAGATCTCTATTGTTTTTGGAGCAAATCGGACAAAATATAGGGGAGGCTGTGGTATAGTGTAAACCTAATCATTTACTCAAAATTTATTCGGAATTTCGAAATAATGAGTAAGCTAACAATTGTAGAGAATTCAAAAATGAAGATTTCATTCTGAGACCAAAAAGTTCGACGACCTACAGTTATGGCGCTGTATTCAATTTTTTTTCATTTTTAGGGTTTTTAATAATTTACTCGATATATACACTCTGTTTCAAAGCTATAAACGAATTTAAAAATTTCTGTTTTCTCGGGAACGAATGCATCATGTCATACCGAAATTACGTTTTTAAAAAATAGTGCATTTTTTTCGGGAACCTCTTCTTCACTTAGTTCTGTCTTTATAGGTGAACTTTTCTGACGAAAAAAACTTCAAGATGGCCGAGACGATTTAAACAGGTACTGGCAGGATTCATAGGACATTAATGTTATGGACTGCCCCGCTTGTTCTCTTAATCATAACTAGATAGAGAACATCTTGGGTTGGCTTGTTCGCAAGGTATACGCCAATAACTGACAATTCAGTGCCAGCAACGACCCAAAAGACCCCATCAAAGAGTCCTGGGAGCTTTTAACACCTGATAACCTTAATACATATTAAATATCCATGTCCAAGAGGCTGAGCGAGGTGACGGATCCATCTAATACTGAATATTAGTTTTAATTTGATATTGTTTTTGAAATAAATTTATGTTCGTTTATAATAATGAAACAACGTTTTTTGCCAATTTATTGTAATTTCCTCTTCAAAGCTCAAATACCGTTATGACCAGACAACTTACATAGTGCGTTAGAACAGTCTTGAGAGTCAATACATATTCTGAAAACCATTTATGACAGAGTGCATTCGTTCCCGAGAAAACGGAAATTTTCAAATTCGTTTATAGTTATGAAACAGAGTGTATTCGGATTAGAGAAAAATGAAAATAATAAAAATTATATAATGAAGATTTCCTTAATAGACTAGAAAGTTCTATATTTATGTATTTTGAGAATAAGACTATTATTTGCGTATTTGTTTATAATAGATGTCAATTATCTTATTAGTTTAAAGAGATAGGATAAGAAACATGTATTTCACATTTTTCTTAAAAAATTCACAAAACTAATTATTTCTTTTACTTAGACGCTATCATGGTCATATATTAGAGCTTATTCTAGTCTAGATCAAAATATTGATTATAATCTTTAAAGGATCGGGTAAAAACACAACACAATTAAAACCTATAGGTATCGTATTAGAGATGATAATATTAAAACCAACATATTTGTGATTACTTGATACTCGTACAATGGTCATCAGACAAATCGTTCATCAACGGCTATCAAATAAAGTTCATTTTAGCAACAAACTAAGTAATGTAAATGGACAAAACTGAGAGGTTGATTAATCATAATTAATCATTTGTAGCCTATATTTCTATAATTTTCTATAATTAGAAAAGTGTCTATTGTGCTGAGTTAATGGCAGGTAATTATTGTACAAAAATAAGAACCGAAACCGAAATAAAATAAAAGACATTTTTTGAGCAATTACAATGCGCTCGTGTGTAATTACGAACATTATGCATTTAATAATGCATAAATTAAAATGATACGCATGATAATTTACAATTATTTATTTTGAATGTTCATCAGGAAGTAAAACTCTTGTAGATTCATTGTTTTTTTTTTTAATATTATTCTGTAGGTATATATAGTTCCGACAATCAATTTAGTGATGTCTTCATAGTTTTAGGTAATTTGTAGCCAATATGGTAGTGTGTGATTGTCCAGTTGGTGCTCCTATTGGCCCAACTCTAGCTGAAACATGTGGAGGCAGTACGTTTATGCTCTTTATGGGATTGTTGGAAGTGTTTTTGCGTTCACAATGCGATATCGAAGATCCGTGTGGAAGACCAAAAGTGCGATAATTAAAAATTTAAAGTTATATATCGTTAATTAATAAAATTGATTTTTCAACGAATTAAAGGCCAGACAATCGGCGGATAATGAATATGATTTCATTGTAATAGGTGGGGGATCTGGTGGATCAGTTATTGCATCAAGGCTATCAGAGGTTTTACATTGGAAAATCCTTCTAGTTGAAGCAGGTAAATATTTTTTTTATTACTATTATTTAATTCTTTACCAATCTCTTTTGTGTTTGGATTATATTATTCTTATATAATTTACTTATTTTTTCGTGACATTTATACCGGTTAACATCAGAACACATACACAAATATACTCGTTCATTACATACACACACATACATACATGCATGCCTAAATGTGTTTACCATCATATGAAATTGATTTCAAATAAATCAGAGCAAGAGATTATTTAGCAAAGTGAACGTTGGTATTTAAATATGTGATTTACTTAAGTGTTTTGTTCAAAATTTAAGCAATAGATCAAATTTGTGTACTAAGGCTAATTACATATTTTTACGTGTATAAGTGTAGGTATATGGCAATAATATTAATTTTGGTATTAAGATTTTAATATCATAATGCAAATCATATATAAGAAAATATTAGAAATACAATTAAAGAATAAATCGTTGCTTTAAAAGCAGAACTCACTAAGTCAAAAAACAAAGTTGTAAAACTCACTAAGTTAACTTAGGGATTTTTAATTGTATTTTGGTTGACTTAGTGCAATCAAATTTCTGGTTGAGAATTATGAGGCTTTGTTAGTTAAACTCAGAAATTGGAAATGAACTTAGTGAATTCTGCTTGTAAAAATGAAAATTACCGAAATATACTTTCATTAATTATTTTTAATGCATTCAAATAGAAGGATTGAGAAATGGATATATTTCTAGAAAATCGATCAAAATGTAATTAAATTTGACTTGAAATAAGATTATCTTTATTCGAGTATTTGAACAATCAAAGGAGTTATACTTGGATTATAGGCAAAAATAAAATCCACGCTACGTCACTGTTACACCTGTAGGTCGAGGAGTGTGACCTAATAGCAATTTAAAAAATAGCATTACAGTAAATATCGTTTATAGTGACTCCGAATATAGTGACATTCCGGTTATAGTGTCCACTTTAATTTGAAATGGTTGGTTTTGTTTGAATCAACTATCGGATTTTGTGACAAATCGGATATAGTGACTACTTTGTAGGAAGAATTTGATCCACCTATACTATAGTTTATAGTGACTATAAAATGTTCACAAAGAAGACAATAAAAATTGCACACTTTCTATTTAAACACATTATTTAATGTAATTCATTAGTTCTATAAAAACTTTTCTTGTGCAATACAAGGGGTAATTTTGTATGTTGAATTTTTTTTAACATAAACGCAAAAGGGTTAACTCTTTTCAAAAATTTTATTTGGCAAAAAATGTTGGAAATTCAATATAATATAAAAACGCAAAGTTTCAAAACCATATCTTTAGTATTAGGAAAGCTCAAAATTGTGTCACTTTAGAAAAAACCGCCAAACCCGAAAATTCTTGCTTTTTAACTGTTAAAAATTTCAATAATTCAAAAACGGTGTATAATTATTACAAAAAAATAGAAACTTGCACTTTTTGAAATAACCATAGTGATCCCGAGGTATACATAGTTATTTTGACAGTTCTAAACTTTAACGAATTACAATTCGCGTTAAAAGCTCAATGAGTACTATAACAACATTCATATTGTGATGTTTAGTTTCTTGGTTTTAAAAATATCTAAAACAAAAAAAAATAGCAAGTCTATTTATACAAATGAAGAAATTTTTTAAACAAATAGAGTTGCTATCAATAGCCATATGGCTATTTGCGGGCTCGACCTACTGATTATAACTTTAACATTACTCTTTGGCAATATTTTATAGCCATTTTTTCTTTATTCTATTTTTTCTCCTATTCCGAATGTAGCAGTGATGTCCGGTTCTCGGATTCAACGGATTCAATGAATCCGTTGTAAATTACCCATATAATCAGAAGTAAAACATTTTTGTCGTAATAAAAAACCCGCTTATCTGTTTTTTTTATTTACACAAATTTTGGTATAGTCACTAGCACATAATCGCCAAAAGTTATGCAATAATATACTTTGTGCTAGGTTATACGACAGATTCAATTTTTAAATTGTGTATTCCCATATACACATTTTGATAGAATTTCTATAAATGGGTTAATATGCGTATAGGAGAGATTTTACTTCGATAGATTCAATTCCGTGGGTTGAATCATTGCGTTGAATGTTGAATATATGGAATTGTTTGCCTAGTAGGGCTCAGTTTCAGCGAAAGAGATGGGTAGTTAATAGAATTTCTATATACATATGTTGTTAATATATGCGTATGACAGAAATTTTACTTGGATTGATTCAATTCCATTGGTTGAATATATGAAATTGTTTGTTTGGTAAGGAGTTGTGCGCGTGGTAAGTATTTGTATTTTGTGTGGGGTAATGGATAACCTACTCATATTTTACTTTTGAATCCCTATCACAAATTTTCACGCGACGTCACTGGAATGTACATAGGCATATTTAAAATAAATTACTCCATGAGTGCTCCATCAGTGTAATAAACTGTCAAAATTTCAACTCAGTAGCTACATAAGCCGTTTGGTCGGAATCTTGATCAAGGTGACGGCAATGTGTATTTCGACTTTAAATTTCACAAGAAAGACGATGGATATTAAGAGAGGTGTTACAAACTCTATCCTTTCATGCTACGTTTATACCGGTATAGAAAGAAATATTTCGTCTTGTCTTTTGTCTAAATTACAAAATTATCTTAATGTGTTATTACATTATGTATGTATGTACAGTACATATGTACAGTACAAGTACATTGTACAATTTAAAGGCATTCTTTAATTTTTAATTAGCCCAAAAATAAAATTAACTTTTCTAAAATTGAGAGTATATAATATAATGTAGGTAAATTGTGTAAAAAAAAACACAACAAAACAAATACATACAAATAAGGTTTCCATAATTCATTGTTTAATAAGTATCGTGCTTCTATTCCATGCCTAAGAGATAATTTCGAAATGATTACCTCACATTTTATTTATAATAAATATATACCTATCTCAACGATTCTTTTGCTATTAGCTCTATCTTTGACTGTTTGACTTCACACGAAGTCCAACATAATATAGCATATAGTCTCGACACTGACCTCGTTCAACAAATGTACAGTTTGTTATTTTAGCATCACCGTAATTATAAAAGAAGGTACGTACATCGTACACCCGTTAACGTATATGTATACGAAATACAATTAAATACTTAATAAATGTAATTATACCATTAGCTTCTTAAGATTTTGGTGTATAATAATGAATTGCTAAATACTAACTAATGAATTAAAATTTTAGGCGGCGATGAACCTCTTGGAACCCAAATACCATCAATGTTCTTTAACTATATCGGCAGTGAAATTGATTGGAAATATGTCACCGAACCAGAGAAGAATGCATGTCTAGCAGAACCCGAACAGAGATGTTTCTGGCCAAGAGGTAAAGTGCTTGGTGGCACATCTGTACTTAATGGAATGATGTATGTTCGCGGTAATCGTGAAGATTATGATAATTGGGAGTCAATGGGAAATCCAGGATGGGGGTTTGATGATATTTTGCCATACTTCCTCAAATCTGAAGATAATCTACAAATTAATGACGTCGATCGGAAATATCATGCGACTGGTGGACTTTTGCCAGTATCTACATTTCCATATAATCCACCAATGTCGTATGCTATTCTTCGTGGTGGCCAGGAACTCGGTTATAATGTTCATGATTTGAATGGAGCAAATTCAACTGGATTTATGATTGCTCAGATGACAAGTAAAAATGGTATTCGTATGAGTTCTGCGCGAGCGTTTGTTCGTCCGGCTCTTCAGAAACGACCAAATTTACACATTTTACTGAACTCAACAGTAACGAAAGTATTAATTGATCCAAATTCAAAGAGTGCCCATGGTGTTGAAATTATAGACGCAGATGGGTATACAATGAAAGTTCTTTCCAAAAAAGAAGTTATCGTTTGTGGCGGTGCTATTAACTCACCACAAATTCTTATGTTAAGTGGCATTGGACCAAAAGAGGAATTAATGAAGGTTAGATCAGACAGCATAGATAAAGGTTTCCAATTAATAAATTCAAATTAAATTTTATTCCGAATAAAGGTTGGAATTCGTGCTATTGTTGACCTACCCGGTGTTGGTAAGAATCTGCATAACCATGTTGCTTATTTTACAAACTTCTTTATTAACGATACTGATACGGCACCCTTAAATTGGGCTACTGCTATGGAATATCTATTATTCCGGGATGGACTTATGTCTGGGACAGGTATTTATAATAGGACTATACTTATGCTGTATTTATAAATAATATGTTGATTAATTTTTAGGAATATCCGATGTAACAGCAAAAATATCCAGTAAGCATGCAGAAAACCCAAGCGAACCGGATATACAATTCTTTTTTGGTGGTTTTCTGGCCAGTTGTGCTAAAACGGGTCAAGTTGGTGAATTATCTAGTAATTTTTCTAGATCCATTCAAATATTTCCAGCAGTCCTACATCCAAAAAGTCGTGGATATATAACATTGGCTTCAAACAATCCATTGGATCCACCAAAAATTGTAGCCAACTATTTGGAAGAGGTACATGATCTTAAGGTTCTTGTGGATGGTATTAAATTTGCTATTAAACTATCTAAAACGGGACCACTACAAGCATATGGAATGAAGCTAGATCATACTGTACAGCCAGGATGTGAATATTATCAATTTGGTACCGATGAATATTGGGAGTGTGCAGTTAAGCATAATACTGGACCGGAAAATCATCAGGCTGGGTCATGTAAAATGGGACCATCTAGAGATCCATTGGCTGTTGTTGATCATGAATTGAGAGTAAATTCTTGTTTTTATCGTTTTGTATTCAATCGTAATATTGCAGTTTAACTTATTTTAGGTGCACGGTGTTCGTGGACTTCGGGTCGTTGACGCATCCATAATGCCAAAAGTAACATCGGGAAATACAAACGCACCAATAATTATGATTGGTGAAAAAGCCGCACATCATATTAAGCGAGCATGGGGTGGTGCGTAGATGTAGTAACTTTTATAGTATTAGAAATTTGAGTACCTACAAACTACATAGGGGGAAGTGGGGATGGTTTGAACAATTTAAATTACGCACTTATTATTTATTTTTAAATTATGAAAACATTATAGTAGATGAAACTGATGATTCTACTCTCACTAGTATAAAAAAATCAGAGCTAATTTCACGATTTAATATTTTACGGATAAAAAAGTAATTTGACGTGTCGTAAGTAAAATTCGGATTTTCTCGCAAAATGTTAGTATTTTGTATTATTTCCATAAATAATTTTATTTTCTAATATATTTTGTGTTCAATTAGCGTTCTTATTTGTAATGTTTATTCAATGAATTTCGGTATTGTTTTAGTTTTTGACTTTTTGTATATTAATATAAAAATTATCACTCGGGAATGCTTTGAACAAAAACAATGCAGACACTTTGAACAGGTTCAAAACATACACATGATCATATAAGTATAGAGTAAATTATATTTTTTTTGAAATTTTAAATAGATGCTAAGATATTATAAGAAAGAAATGAAGAAGTAATGAAAAAAAGCAATCAATGAAGTTTTTAAAGATAATAAAAAAACTGGAACTACGGTTAAGTTTAAGAAAACCGGAAAATACCGGCAAAATATTTATATGATTAAAATATTTAAAAGAGTGAATCAAGATGTTCAAACTAATATTTATAAGTTCAATAAATGTTTAAATTACAGTATAAAAAAAAATAAAATTTTCATTAAAAACATTAAGTTTTATTAATAATTTAAGTTGGTCAAACCATCCCCATTTAAAAACCTTATTTGTTCAAAGTCTTCCCACGAGTGAGGTTACCTTGAACAAAAACCGACAGCTACTTTTATAATTTTTAAAAATAATTCATCAACTATGAATGGATGAAAAAATTATGAATAACTAGGTAAGATATTGACTATTAAGTAAACACAAAATTGTTGAGTTTGAGCGTTTAGAAAAAAAGTTAAAATTATAAATATGATTGGTGTTTAAATCATCCCCACTTCCCCCTATATAGTTATAGTGTTTTTTTGTTAAAGATTTAAATGTTAATGCCCTTGTTATTTTCAATAGTAAAAGATGAACTTTTGGCTTTTTCATAAATAAAATTCTAATTCAATAAATATCTTGGTTTTAAATATGTATCGAAAGCTAAATATTCCTGATAATAAGATCCACAGATCTTGTACAAAAAATTCCTTTTTGATTAAACTATACATATATATTAATAATAATGTTGACGTGTTAAAAGAGGAGAGGCACCCACCATTCAGGCCTACCTATTGCCTTTAGTTAACTCACTGGAAAAGTTGAAAATGCTGTTCCCTACTTCCAAACTACTACATTCTGATTAAACAAAACTTGAACGCCTATAAAATTTAAAGAAACGGGTAATTTGAGTTTGAAGGGTATTTTGAAAATTTATTTATTTATTTATCGTACGGAATTATTAGCCGGGAGATTCACGTTGTGAATAGCTTGGCTTCCATTTTGATAGAGTTTTCTTAGTACTTCTAGTATATTGTTAGAGATTTAAAAAAACAAATATTTTCAATTCAAATTATTTAATTTATGAAGTTGTCAATTTACATATAACATGTCGTTTATCGTTAATGCGCGAGTATATTATGTAGTTACTCGAGTATTAGTATTTTTATGTTTCTACTTCGTCTTGACTAGATCTTCGATAATAAGAACTACTTTCAGTTGTTGTAGTAGTTGTTCCCATAAAATTTCCAGCATCCGATGGTATACAATTCTGAAATTGTGACGCCGGATTACCAATAAAATCAATTCCTGCTGATGGTGATGGTGCCGTTGTTGTATTTCCATTTTGATTCATATCTGGTATTTGTGGTAAACCAACGCCGGCTGTTTGATTTTGAAAACGATCAATATATTCGCCAGCATAATCCATTGGATTGAAACCCATATATTGTGGTGCAGTATAGACATCTAAAATAATGTGACTAATAGCTAAATTCTGTTATTTTACGATTGTATTATTAAAGTACCTTTTATGTGGGAACCCAAAAATATGGACAATGTTAATCCAACAAAAATGGTTGAGGAATACATATTACTCGTATTATGGAGAGGTTCCTTAGGTAAAATATTTGCTCAACAGTTCTATTCGATTTAATACAATTATGATTGAAATTATGTATTATATATACAAAAACAAGTTGTGCATTTGCATGCACGATTGTACGTTCCCTTTTTTATTGAATGGATTGATAGCAAAATAATTAAAATTATAACTAATAAGTCCGTACCTAATACTTTATATTTTACATACGATATTCAACAACAATGATATCTGTACTAATTGGTTTAGTATCTTATGTACTTAATTGGAATGAACTAAATTTAAACAAATTATCTATTAAATTATTATTTATGTAAAAATGGACTTGTAAAAAAGTGCCTGAGGAACTTTTTCTTTTAATCTTCAACGCTTTATTCATGATTTTTTTTTCTGTTGTTCAAGATGTTATTATGGGAAGATTTATCAATAATATTAGGTACGGATTATTTGTAGTCTTTGATTAGTGTAACTTCATTATTTCAGTTAGGGTTAAAATATAGAAATTTTTTTATTTTTCTAAAAAAAATCACCTTTCCTTTTTGAGGGCCTTTCAGGGTAATAAGTCACAAATTCTTTTGGGGCAAAATGTCACTATGAAAGTGACTGAATTAGTCTTACTTAAAGAATAAAATACTTAGTAACGAGCCCTCTTTAGAAGCACTTAGCATATTTTCAATTGTAATCACTAAACTTAGCTGTCTGTTATATACTATTGTAATTATAAGCTATTGTAATTGTAATTGTATATTGACAATGAATAATGTTTTTTGATAACAAGAGATCAGATCACGTTGAACTGATAAAGCGATCAGTCTACTTATATTTTATATTTAATGCTTAACTTAACCGTAATCGTGTAATGTATGATTTTCAATTACCGATACAAATATGAATTAATAATAAATTACAAACAAATAGTAATACTGTCCAAGTCCATGGTTATTTTCTCTCTTATTAATTCTTATTTATTTATAAAAAAAGACTCGTTACTGGCAAAAGGCTTCTTACTACTCTTTTTACTCTATGTCGGTGTTGTACTTACGTAAAATGTTCATGTAAAATATAATATTTCTTTTAAAAACCCAAAGTATTTAACATTTAGAGTAAAATATTTTACATATCATTCTTGTGACATTTGCCCCGTATGGTGTGACATATTACCCTGGTCTCGGGGAAATATGTTATAAGGACGTTTTTTTAAAAATGATAAAAATATCCTAATTAAGCATATTATTTAAATTTTGCTATATAGACCAATATTAAATTAAATATATTACGATGAATTTAAGATCAAGCTGGTTTTAAAATGTCGATCCATTTAGCTATTATAGCCAACCAAAAAGAAGTGTGACAACCATCCTCGGTCTCACCTACACAACGAAAATTATTCAAATAAACAGACATTCGACTCCCTCCCTTACAAATTTTTTATAATATTAAACAACAAAATGTCGACAAAATTATGAATAGGTACGAAAAAGTTTTTATTTATTGTACTTAGTGCATATGAAAATGTAACAGATTTAGCCAATTGTTAACCCTTATAGGACCTTCTATACTAAATTATAATAAAATGGCCATTTTCTCACAATTCTTATATGAAATTGAGAAAAAATTGTAAATACAAAAATTTTTTTGTTTTTTGTGTTGCATAAAAGGAGGTTACCATTTATGCTAATGCTGGGCCTTCTATTCGAACCAGACCAAGGGCTTTTTTTTTCGAGGGATGAATCTAGGGTGTGAATTTAGATGTTTAGGAATAAAACCAACAAAGAATTTATACTTCAAGTTTTTTTATTAGGTTATACACTCTTAATAAAGGATCATATTTTTTTAATATTTCATGCTGATTCACTGTTTCTGGAAGAAATAATATGTCTTGTCATCATACATCGAGCCATATAATACGCCATTTCACAGTGTCCATGTATATCTAAATTATAAGTAAATAAATTAAAAGAGAGAGATTCCATTATTGTTATATTTACCATTTAAATCAAACAGTCCATTTTGTTCCTTTTCACAATCATCGATAGCTTCACTAAATTCGCCCCAAACGATATGTGCTCGTTGTTTGTTCCAATTAGAATCTAATAGAATTCCGATAGTTTCTAAGACACATTTAATGTAGCACTATGATTTTTGTAACGGGATAATTTGATTAAAATGGTAAATCGGATTATTATTATTATTAATAGTAAGACATTACCATTGGAATTTTGTTCGTTTCATCGGGAAAACTTCCAGTTGAATTGAGTTCCTCCAAATACTCTTAAAACGTAATAAAAATAACTAATCTGTCCTGTGTCCATTTCAAATTACAGCTTACCTATTGGAATTGGAAAAGATCCGTTACACACCATCATTATTTCTGGCATATTAATTTCGTCCACATTATTTGACAATTCTGGTCGTTTCGTTGAAGTTGCAGTATTATTCGTAATATCAGTATGAGATGTTAAATTATTGGCAGTACTATCTGCAATAATGTTCTTCAAAAAAAAGGTCACAACAATAAAAATAACGAATTGCTTATGCATGGCGATCACCGTCTATCAAACGTATTATTTTTGCGAAAGCAAAATTTCATTTATATATATTTTTTGTTAGAATTAATTAGAGGAAATGCATTAAATTTGTATCAATGTCAAGTGCAATCAATGATTGACATTTTATTTATTTTTATTGTTATATTTGATCGTTGTAACTAATTGCTAATATCTAAATTTACTGAAGGGAATAAAAATAAACCGGAATTTGAATTATGAATTATGAAGTATTTAAACTAATAGTTACCTGTTACGTAGTAAGAGGCATCCATGATATTAATTTTTTTTATTTCTTATGTAATTTATCTACTTCAATTCTCTTTTCCCAGTGGGAAGAATTTTTTCCTCCGGGTGGCTAGTAACCTATCGCTCTCTTAACCCTTATCCAACCAGGCTAGGTAGGTAGGTTGTGCCAGTAATTTTTATTAAATTTAAATGAAGATACAAATTTAAAAAATTTATTTTTTGTATAAAAATGTTTTTAAAATGAAATGTATCTCGAAGACACACCTTGGTAGAATTAGGGTTAAACAGTTATTTCATACGACACCAATAATTCACTCTATCTGTAATAGTTCTAATGCTTATTTGTAGCTACCTAGAGCATAGTGAGAGATCAAATTACTGGACCTGGGTAGTGATTTTTAATATTCATGACTTTTTTAATGGGTTCTAGGACAAAATCCCTCCCGGACAAAATACTTTTGATAATTTCCCCCGGGGACATAGTACTTCCATGGACAAGTAGAATTCTGTCTGGGGAGATTTTGTCTGGTGGGATTTTGTTCCTTGACCCCTTTAACATATACCTACTACTACTCTACTAGATAGTTCATAGTTATGAAAAAAGGTCAGTGTTCCTAATTATAAGCTAAAACCAGTAAAGAAGAAATAATTGGGTACGTTAAATATAATATACCTGTATGAGTACTTCTTTTATTATCTACGACTTTGTCCGTGTCTATTTAGTCTGTACAATAATTATATATTGAGTAAATTGAATAAAAATGATTAAAAATCGTAGAAATGACATAAAATTGGATGCAGCGCCATGACGGTAGGTCGTGGCACTTTTTGGTCTATAAATGAAATCTTTATTTTTATATTTTCAATAATTGTTGTTATATTTATTTTTTCTACATTCCGACAATCTTTCGAGCAAATGATAAAAATTAAGTGAACACTGTACCACAGCCTCCCCTATATATTGTCCATACGGGTATAAAAAAACCTATAATTTATTTAGTCATCCTTAATTATTCAACCATAATCATTCAAATAAATTACTCTTCTAAATGGACATCCGGCATGTGCTATCCATAATTATTTCAAAGTAAATATATAATAAACCTTCTGACATTTTCAATCCACTCGATTGTTCGATCGTTAAAAGAACAAAAATGTTTTACAAGTTCTTCATAGTCACATTATGGTTTCCGTTATATGGTAAAGTTAATACAAATGATGTTCAAGTGAATTCAACGGAAGTGATGATCAATTGTAATAAAACGTTTCCCGTTAGTACAGGTAAAATTAATTATTTTCCAAATAGTCTTCTTATTAATGCGGAAAAAATGACAAATATTCTAGAGTTTATGGATGAATTTTATAGATCAGGAAGTTTTCCAGATGAAGTAGTTAAAACGCCACTGGTAATGATTAATTGATCTAACTATTTTTTTCACATCAGCTATTTATGGTTTTAGTGTCTTATTAAATGTTATTTGGAAAATACGGGAATTCTAGAGGATAATGTCAATAATTGGAATAGAGAAAGATTAACTGAAGTAATGATGTTTGAAGAGGCCTCTGAATTGTTTTGTGAATGTCATAAACAGCATTCGGGAATGTTTGATCTAAATGGTAATTATTTTACTTTTGCGATTAAATTTTGCATAGCATTTTTCAATTTTTTTTGTATCTCAAAGATTCTGATGATCAATGCTCGTTTGCTTACTACATATACAGATGTTTACTAACAATTAAAATATATGGTTCCAAATAATGCTTAGTTTGATAGAAAAATTGAAAAATTTATATAAAGTAATTTCTTGTTTTTAATAATTAGGTAATTACAAAATTTCTATCTACATTTTATCACAAAATTAATGATGAATTCTTTATTTATAATTTAAAATGTGAAATAAAAGCGATGTAGTGCAATAAAATATACAAATTATGTGACGTGTGTAGTTTAAAATATCAACTAAATTTAGTAAAAAAATTATTGTAATGATTAAAAATTGCAAAAAAACAATTATGATTACTTAATGTCCATTAAACATTACCATCAAATAAAAAAAAAATAAATAAAAGGCTAATCAATACTAAGTTTTCTGAATGTGCCTTCCATACCAAACAAATCGTCAGCAGTTTTCGGTGATCCTGGTCTTAGGGCTTCATTGGCTTTAGATTTATCCTGCTCTTTAAACCATTCCGTATATTCCTGTAATTTACGACGCCACTGATCTGTGTGAATAATAACATTTATTATAAATAAAATTATTAATTAATGAATTTTTCTCTATTTACTATTAAGTTCTTCAGTAGTTCCAGCATCACCGCCATATTCTTTTGGTAGCATTGCTTTCGGAACGTTTTTGTAGAGAGATTCAAGACTACTGTGAAAATGAATGCGTTGACGGATTTTTTCTTTTAAAAATGGCCGAACAAAATTAATAATTGTATCAACTAATGGTGATACATTTATAATATGAACTTCTTTTAACTTTACAGGATAGGCTTCCTACAATTTAAAAACAAATAATATTAAGCTCATAGAATTAAAAAAAAACTTAATACCTGAACACATATTAAAAATTTTTTTACAATGGCTGGTGTAAATTTAGCAAAATGACCCGGTGTTGCAACACTGGCATCAAATATATAAATATCGCCCGCCACACCCTTTTGTTCTTCCTTAAGGCGAATATCACCGATCATTAATACCAATTTCATAATATCGGCCACATTTGGTGTCATAAGATCTTTGTCAATACCACGAAGAACGGCAACTCGTCGCCCATTTGGTGTGAGTCCAGGTAGTACAGGAATGTGACTATTCACAAGATTAAAATATTATTTAAAGATTATTAAATAAATTTAAATATTATGTAAAGGAATCACATATTATCTAGAATTTCTGCAAGCTCTGGCCTATTTGCATCGCGATCGGTAAAAAATTCCGGAACTGCATTACGCATCGTATAGTACATGTCCAACTTTTTCTTGACCTTTTCAAGGCTAAATTTACATCCACGTAGAAATGTTTTCAATCTTTGGTCATCTAAATTATGAACAAGAGAATATTAAAATACGTTTTTTCACCGAAGAATTTATTTTATCTTATACCCATATCCTTTGGCAAATGTGGCTGTCTTGATAACCATTCCTTTATAGATGCAACATCTTTATCAATAGCGCTTGGATTTTCCGGTTCTCGTAGTTCTTGGCGAATAAAAGCGCTCATGTCGGCTGATGGTTGAACGAGTAGTGCCATCTATAGTGAAATAGATAAATCGTAACTATAGGTATAAATATAAATGATAGATATATAGAAGGGCATTTAATAAATAATTATGAAATAAACAAATTTGTATATAGTTGACCAAGATGATACAACTACATACACAAAACAATAATGTCCAATTTGCTGATGGTAGGTAATTTGGTATGAAACTTATATCACAAAACCAGTATTTTTTTGAAGAGAATATTGGGTCAATCAGACAAAATCAATTAACCATGAAAAATAAAATACCTATCAATCCATACATATAGGTATACATATATGAATATGTCGAAATATTTACATACATATCAGTGATAATTTTGAATTTACCCAATATTGACAAATTTTGTTTCTGGGAAAGTTGGGCTGTAGTTGTAGAGAGGACAGAGTGCACCCTATTAATTAATGTTGATTTCGCACGTGGGTAGGGAACCATTATTATGACATTTATATGTTACGCGAACTATGTGGGTTATATGGTTTTGGTCGTCATTCCGGTCTCACTTTATAATTCTAATCTGTATAACAATATTATAGTTTTCCAGTTATAATAAAGATAAATTATGATTTATGGTGGTATTTCAAAAACAGATCGTTAACATTAAATCACAAAATGATGTGATGAAAAGCATTTGAATTTGTTACGAATCGTGAGTGATCTTCCGTTTTGAATGTTTTCATTACTGTATTTTTGTGGTCTAATAAAGTGATGGCTCTAAGGTTTGGCCTTTCGATATAAAAAACGAATTCTTAATTCTTAAGAAGATAGTGATAGCCAAGATAAGCAATAATCTTCCAGAAGATTTAGTTATTACGTGTATACAGACTTTGTTTTAAGATTTATGACAGGAATTATGATTGACTCTATATATATGTGGTGTTAAACTGATCTATTTTTTTTCAGTAGCGAAACGTAACAATTGTTTTGATTATCAAAATACCCCTGAAAATAGTCATAAATTGTAGTTGTCGTCTTTATACTCGTATGAGTGCAGCATCAAAGTGTATTATAACTTTTATAACTTCAGTACAGTGTTTCTAACGCCCTTTAATATTTATCAAAAACAAACATTCAAGACATTCTGGTTTGTCTGTCATTTCTGCTAAGCGTCTAGATTCCGGCTAAACGTCTAAAGCTAAAATATTCAAATTTTTACTGTTTAGTAAGTACATACTCTCGAATAAGAATTAGGGGGGTGGTTAAAATGTTACTATGTGTACGTAATTATGATAGTACTCGAAATGTTCGGAACAAAGAAAAAATAAACCAACATGGACGTAGTTTTGGAAATCGCTTAAATTGTTGATCATAATATAAGTACTTATTTATACATACAATTATAATTAGACTAACTACTAATAGTCGGACTTCCATCGTGTTGTGATCGAAGCAATATTCTTTTGACTTTTTATGTAAACAAGTGCGGAAACGTTCATTTAGTAATCCATATAAATTTTAAGTATAGGTATGTATGTATGTATGTGTGTATAATAACTGTGACATTCTTAATATAATATGAAGAAAAATGTCGTTAAAAAAGGAAAAAATCAAATATGCAGGTATTTCGCAAATTTATAAATTATAATGCTTTTAGAGGTATTTGTCTTGTGTAGGTAATAAGTACAGCATGATCACCTTCAAAGAAATCAAGATTGCGATTTTCTTGATTACACCGGAAAAGACAAAGTTTTTTTTTCTTTACTTTAATTACAAACTAGTAAAGAAAGAATAATTGACTACGCCGATTATAATATACCCGTATGAGTATATACTATATATATATTAATTTTTTAAATCTCTTTAATTTTTGTTATGTTTATTTTTCTCTAATCAAAATAAATTTCGATAAAGGATCAAAAACTCCACAAATTGCATAAAATTAATTGCACCGCCACAACGGTTGGTTGTGGAACTTTTTTATCTATGAATAAAATGTTTATTTTTGTATTCTCTACAAAAAAATTAGGTTCACACTGTACCACAGCCTCCCCTATATTTTGTTCGATTTGCTACAAAAACAATAGAGATCTTACTCTAGGACTACATAATAAACTGTCAAAATTTCAGCTTTCTAGCTTCAGTCGTTTAGCCGGAATCTTGACCACGGACGGACAGACACGCATATTTCGACTTAGAATTTCACGACAAAGAAAATGATGTTTAAAAAATGTTTCTACCATAATTATTAAGTGGCGTTACAAACTTCGTACCAAACTTACAAGACCCTTTGATTAACATAATATATAAAAACCAAAGGTTAAATTAATTATGCGTTAAATTACTTTTTAATCTGTTGACGCATTTAAGTCTTCGGTCTTTCTTTATTGTGTACATTTATGTATCATAGATACATATTCATAATAAGCTAGATCCTATCAGATTTATGAAGAGTTAATTTAAAAATTTAATGTAGAATTTGCATGAAAAAAAAAACCTCAAATTAAAGGAATTTTTTCAATCATTAATTTTTAGAAACACGATAACGAAAAAATGCAATTAGCTAGAGAGACTTTAAAATTGGTAATAATAGGTTTTTTATGTGCACGAGCTGCTTGGTACTATAAATAGCCCGTTCCCTTTGATCCTGTGCCATACAATTTTTTTGTGAGAATGGTTTTTTTTTGTATTCATCATTTTTTTTTAAATTTTGTTATTTAATGGGACAAACTCTTTTTATTTTATTTATCCTATTCCATAATAGGTGGGAATCAGTTTTTATCTATGGGGAACTACGACAACTTCGCCCTAGAAAACAAATCACTTTTTTCAAAATCTACTTATTAATCGATATCGATGTAGTCCGTTTTTTGATCGATATCGATTAAAAAGTAGATTTTAGAAAAAGTGATTGATACGTGGTTTGCTTTCTAAGCCGACGACATAGATTAAGGACTAAGTAGACAATTTTATGTATTATATGATATAAATCAGTAGAAGTCAAAAGGAGAATTCTTATTTAATAGAAAATAGGTCTTATTTTAATCGATGAATGTAGAACATATAATTATGCTACAGTATTCCACAGAAAAATCATAAATTTTGGCCATTTCAATCAAATCTTAGTCTAAATTCAATAACTTCGAAAGGAATCTAGATGCGAAGCTGAGAAGTAATGGTATGTGAAATAGTGCAATGCAGTCAGTGGCGAAACGTCGATAGAATATACATTAACACGATCGCTACCAGCCGTCACATATGTATGTGTGACACAGCTGTTTTCATTGTCAGCGTAGCGTCACATATGAGTTTTGGCTCTGTTTGCTTAGTTTATGATTACATGTTGAGATGTGTTGTGTTCTGAACACACTTGTTAGGATCTACAACATTCAAGTGTCACATATATGTGACAGTTTTTAAGCATGGTCATTTTGCTTATTTAGAATTATGTCGTGTTGGTGGACATTTTCCCCCCCAAGTATCCAAGCGTGTTAAACAGTAATATAAATGTAACGTGCGACATTTAATGACGACTTAATGAGAAGTTAATTGCAGATTTATGCTGTAAAATCTATTTGATTATAATAACAATATCATATAAATGTAAATGATTAGGTAAGGCTTACCTGGTAAGCACCACTACAGCATTACATACAACATAAATGTTTCATCAAGATTTTACATTAACTTTTAAATTATATATACAAATGTTTAATTGGACAGATAATTACATTGCAGTGCAAATTTTTGCACTATTTGCTTGCATCGAAATTAATAATAATATGTGATTAAATAATACGCGATATTGCAATGTACATTACATACAGCAGCATGGAAAACTCTCAAAATGTAAAAATACGAGTAATAAAAAAAAAACATAAATCAAGTCTATTACGTAATGGTCATGTTGCCATGATAGAGTAAAAAAAAAACTTACGAAAAATCGCTTTCACATTGGTGTCGTTTATCGCCGCACGTGGATTCCAATCAAATGTTTGCAATTAGTATTTGTTACAGTGACGCGTTTGATACTTTCTTTGCGTAAGCCAATCGAGGTTTAAATATTTAGAAAATGACAACACTGGATCTTCCTATGTGATTTCTTAGTCTGTTAGTCTAGTGTCTAGTCTCTATAGTGGTCTAGTGCAGCGATTCCGAAATGAGGGGACGCGACCCAATTGTCAATACGTTTTTCAAATGTTAAAATAATTTACATAACATTGTAACTCCTCTCATCAATAAGTGATATCAATGTACTAGGGCTGAGCTTTTTTCACATCAGTTATTCTGTAGTGTAAAGTATGCTTCAAAATATTTGACATTTCGCATTCAAACATTGGGTTATATGGGTGGGTCACGAAATTAATATGAATTGAAAATTGGGTCGCATATAGAAAAAAGGTTGGGAATTACTGGTTTAGTGGTTGATTGTTTAACGATTCATGGTATTTTCAGTAAAAATATTTCTAATTTTTGATGATATGTATAATATGTATGTTATATACATATATTTGTATGTATGTTGAAGGTATGTGTTATATGAAAATAAAGTTTAATGATGAACATATTTGTATGAAGAAATTATGAAATATGGTGCTGTAATATGGGGCACGGCATACCGCGCAATACGTGCAATGACATTGAATTTTTTTTTTAATAAGTTTAGCAAGTAATTAACGAAATTACATATGTAACTGTAAAATTTGGAAAACAAATAATTTGAAATTTTTTTTGGGAAATTAAATTAATTATAACTATCATGCCATGCCACAAGGTGTTAATTGTACGGTTTATCGGACACTAAAGCGCTAAGCTAAGAAATATATATGTATGTATATATATATAGAGGCAAATTGAAAGAAATATTTTGACGCAATGTTTTTATGTAATTTTATATATTATATGATTGTTGATATATTTATATATGATTAAATTAATTATAATTATTTTCTTACACGCTGGAATACACAGTTAACTCATAATTATAATTTGATTGATAACTATGAATTGTTTATGATTTGAGACAGAACGCATATATGTATGTTTGATCTGTAACTGCTCACACTCTGCTCTGTACAGTGGTACAAAGTATTATTCGTACACCACTTTTATTAATATATTTTTGCATTTTTTAGAAAAAATAGAACAAATATAAAACCTAAAATTTATATATTAATAAATAAATATATTAATAAAAGTAGTGTACGAATAATAATAGTGTACCACTGTATATAGGTGCTCCTCTTTTGTTAAGTTTTTACACAACATTAAGCCTTTACGTGAGTTCACATTCTTTTTCAGGTTATCTATCACCGTACGAATTATGGTTTATTTGGTCCCATTAATAACATGCTTAACATTATGAATGAGTGTATCTGAATCCTTGGATTTTGTCATTTTATCGTTTTCGAAAAATATTGAGGTTGGGTAGATGATCAGGAATACAATTGATGTATTTTGTTTGTGAGTTTTGTGTGACATCGATTAGGGATGAAGTGTTTTTCTCTGGTATGTTGATTTGAATCTGAGGCCGAGGGTTTCACTTAAAAACAGTCTAAATAAATAAAATTATCTCAAAAATGGGAAAAAATGATTGAAATTTAAAATAATATAAAAATACAAAGTTTCAAAACCATTAAAAATTTCAAAATTGTGTCATCAAAATGAATTACATTTTTTTTTATAAATAGTCCCGTGATGATAGGATCAATAATTCTCACGACCCGCCACTGGTATATACAATGTTATTGTCCATATAAATTACCAAATATCAATTCTATATTAAACTCAGTAAGTTTAAAATGGAGTTTTCAATGATTTTCAAAAAAAAACCGCATCAATTTCGCACACTTTGCTCACAATCAGAAATTATTTGTTTTTATGTTTGTTTGAATGGAATTAATTTCAGCTGTCTCTGGTCTAAATAACTATTAAAAAGTCATAGACCATTAAATAACAATTAAAAATTGGTACACAATTTAATTTACTGTATAAGAAATATGAAATTAACATTACTAATTAATTTAAAATCTCATTATAATCAAAATTTTAGTATCAAATTATAAAATATATGCAGAAAAAACACGCATGAAACAAATCGTATAAATTTATGAGGCTCATTATATTGTGGTTTCTTCTTGCTGATCACTCTGACTTTATATTCATAAAGTTCGTTTACACCATATCGCAGGCCTCTTCCACTACCTAGTACCTACTTTCATTCTACATTACATACATATATTTAAGTTGAGATCACTTTTTGTCTTTTTGTTGTCTCAAAAAAGCTTTTACCACTTTTTAAAGAAATTAAATAAAAATTAAGTTGAGATACTTTTAGTTTAAAAATCTTTATATCTACATAGGAGGTAGAGGTATGTATATATGTATGTACAGTACATACCTTGTTTACACAATTTTAACTCTCACAAAATTTTTACTATACACTTAGTTTTGGTTTAAAAATTTCACAATTATATTATTTTTTTATATATTTTTTTTTTTTGGTGTGTACTTATAAATGAAACTACAGAATCACAACATCAAGCCAGACTAAACTGATTTAGCAAAGTCGAATACTATATAAGAGTCCCACAAAAACTATATACGAAGTTGCGATTCAAGTTTGCTTCATCCAAAAAGGTGGGACTCGGCATTCATTGTAAAAATTGTTAAGTTACTTATAATGGTGGAAAGATGGTCTTGATAATAGTGCATTTCAATGTTAAATGCTGCGATTACATTATTTTTGTTGTTGTACATTATTATTTATTATTGTTTGTAAAGCTTATATTTTGAATTGGAGTGTTTCAATGTGCGGACATTTAAATAGCCAGTTGGGTTTAAGGTGTAAGGTATTTGACCGAACTGTTTTTTGTTTGAAAAGTATAATCTAAAAATATGCAATTATAAATATTTATGTACTTATATTTAATGTTATACATGTGTAAAATTATTATGTTAGTTAAGGTGGGCATATTGTGAAAATGTAATAGGAGGACACTTCGACCAAATATTAGCCTAAACATTTTGTTTATTATCTACGGCTATGTCCGTGCCTATTTTATCTTTACAACAAATATGATATACAATATACATATATATATCCCTGATTTTTTTGTTGGAATCCCAGGGTTCCTCGGGACACACGTTGGGAATCAATGATTTATCTATTGTAGAAGACAACATTTTTCTATTTTTATTACTTAATAAGAAAAATCGAATTTAAAACTCATTATCTTATTGACCAATGTTAAAAGTGACCAAAAACCTCATAACTCGAAGACATGAAAATGTAAATAGTGGCATTTTGTTTTACATTGACACTATATTGTTATTGAATAAATTATAGACTGACTTTAACTTTTCGGTTGATGCAATTCAATTAGTTTGTTCTTATTTGTCAAATAGGTTCCAAAATTTGGATTAAATATGCTATTTCCTCAACATGTTTTAATCCATCCCTCACAATATAAAATTGTATGCCTAGATTAACAGATGGCGCAAAAAAAAACGTATTTTTCAAAAAATGAGGGTAGGGACCTATTCATATTTAAACTAGGCCATCGTCTTCTAATTCTAATATACCTACATACTAATAAATACATAAATGAAATGAAAAATGAATTAGACTTTTACATAATCTTTAAAATCCTAAAATAGGTAATTTTCAGGTCAAAAATTTATTGCAATCACATACATTAACTTAAATTAAATCAAAATTTTAATAGAAATAGATATAAAATGGCGTGAAAGTAGTTTAATTGCTTATTATTATGACTGCTTAAAATAAAGTATAATTAATTCTTATAATTAGTAATATATCTTTTTATAGTTACAAATATATTATAAGTAAGTATAGGTACTTATATGTATGTGTACACTATATATACGTTGGATTTTAATTTCATATTGGACAGGTATAGTCCTCCTGCAACGCGTTAATATAATATATATATAATAATATCGCGTTGTAAAAGATATTAACTCCATACAAATACTAGTGATCAGTGGCTTAAGTGCTTTTAAGGCAAAAATGAGTTTTCAATAGAATCGACTATAACGTGTCCAGTCTTTTATTTCGCCCTAACCTGATGTTCAATATGTTTTTATACCCGTATGATGTTAATCGAAGGGTATTATAACTTTGGTACGGAGTTTGTAACGCCCCTTAATACTC
>JANSTT010011335.1:0-24191 GCA_026745375.1 Platyura marginata | reverse complement strand
CACTGGCGCTATGCCGCCATTTCTTATTAGAGTAAAACACAGCGACATTACTTCCTTGGGTTTTCTCTCTTCTCTGGTGTAAGTAGACTAGATAGATAGATAATGTATTAACCTATTCACTCAGTTCAGTTGTGCTTCTACTTTCAATAATGGCTCTACTTTTGAAGTGTAGCTGTACAAATTTATGAACAATTTTATTCAACACAATAATAAGGGAATTTTCTGGATTTTTTCAATTCTCAATTTTAAAGAATGATGGCGCGATTAGACTTAGAAATTGCAAGTAAAAATAGGCTTTTATTTGTATTGTAATAAGAGGTTTATAAACAGGGCCTGGCTGGCCCCTCTTGTGTGGCTTTACGTTAGAAAAATATTTCGTTCTCTGTAGGGTTAAGAACCATTTTTTGTTTGTCAATGAGGGAACGATAATGAATGATTGGAACTAACCTAGATCATATTACTCCTGCAGTTTTTATATTGATTTATTTCTAATTTCGTATTAATTTTTAGAGCATTTTTTAAATTAAAGCCAAATTGTGAATCTTCTATTTTCGCAACATAGAAAATGATTTACAACATTTATTTTCAAATAAATTCGATATCATGATTTAGTATTTATTAAGACCTAGTTTGGCAAGAGGACCACATTGGTATTGATTAGTGTATTAACTGGTTTCTGGACAGAAGATCTGCACTGCTTTTGATCCTAATTCTATTCTAGTGCCCTTTAAAATTAATTTTAACACTAAATTTACCAATGCGATAATTTTTACATTTTTTAGGTTTAAAAATGGCTCAAAACCGTATTTCTATATTAAATTCATTGAAATTCGATGAGTTTTCGTAAAGTAATAAACTTCAAAAGCAAACCAGAAAAGAATTCAATATTAGGTCAGGATATCAGAGGTAATTTAGGTTATAACCGACCAAATGAGCAATGAGCCTTTGGAGCGGGAGGTCGCGGGTTCAAAATCGACTGGGGATGAAACATGAAATGTTTTTCTCTGGTATGTTGATTTGAATCTGAGATGATTGGATTGCCCTTAAGAACAGTCTAAATAATGACAATATCTTTGAAAAATGGCAATGCTTAAAAATATCGTTGAAATTGCGACCATTTGTAAGGTTTTCGTAAAAAGAACTCCTCAAGTGCTGCTTTGTTCTACAAAAAAAGCTTGTTATATTAATTGAGATAAATGTATTAAGAGGGATGTCTAATGGGCTCATCTATAGAGGCCTAAGGAATTTCGGAAGCTCTAACTAAGGTTATACCAAAATTACAAAAACGGTCATTACAGAAAAAGTACTAGAAACGGTCCTTACATATGAGTTACTTATTATAAAATAATAAGTTATAAAATAATGCAAGTGAAACTGGCAGGTTCAGAGGGGAAAGTTTAGCTCCTCTTTGTTTACCCACAAAAATTATAATATATGGAAATATCATAATAACTTATTATCAAACCCAATAATGAAAGTTATCCTATATCGCAGTTTTTTGGTCAATTATTCCTTTCTCACAACTAAATATTATTATTGCTCTATCTATGTGTACATACAAAATGCATTTGTTTATTGCACTTGGTGTATGTTCGCCGTCAATTCGCTCCTGTGCTTCTCTTTAATACTCGAGACAAACAAGTTAGTGTAATACGCCATTATTTGTGTATGCGAGGACAAGGCGATGACGACAACGGTCCTAATGTATATTTGTATGACAAGTACTAGTACTAACTAAGTACTTGAGCAATTGTTCATTTCGCGGGTCGGAACCTTCAGGTGTGTAATCGATTAATTTGAATTTTCAGTAGTTTTTATTTCCTATGCATTCGTTTTTGTATCGAATTCGACCATTTGATTAATGCTTTTGATATTCAGCCCTAGATAAATTTACGACAAATGCTGTTTTGATAATTTGGGTAAGAAAACAGGACAAATATTAGCGAGTGCTTGTGTATAAGGCGAAACGAAGACTATAAATATATTTCGATCAAATATTTTTAAATTAAAATTTGTTATAAAGTTTTACAAGTCGTTAACATGCCCTTAAGCCCTAAAATTACTATAAACACAGTAAACACATAATTGATTAATAAAATTCTATCAATATTTATGAATAAAAGTTTTTCAAATAAAAATAGCGTATCTGCACAGTAGCAAAAGCTCAACGAATTTTATTCCGTAATTTATAATTTTGTTTAATAACAATTTTCCAAATGAGTAGCTTTATAGTAAACATGTGGGTGTGAACCCAGAACATGAAGCATAAATAATGTTGTATTGTTATTCATCGTGTTTCCGGCTAAATTGAACTTGATTTTGTTTCGAACAACAGGTGCGTTTTGTAAAAATTTAAACACAAATAAATTTAATGCAAGAAATTAGCTTATTTCATTATACCTACTGTAAGTGAAGCTAGATATAGAATAGAATAACATTGTAGGAATTGTAAATGTTACTAGTACCAATTTTTTGATTGACTGATTGATTAAGCCTTCTTAACCTTAGGTGGGTTTTTTTGACTCATTTCATAATTTCTCGCCATATGTCGATTTATTCGAGGCTCTTGTGGAGTTTTTTTTGAATTGGCGTTTTTTGGTTTCTATTTAGGTAAAAATACTGCAACTGCCAAATTCAATTTCTCATTCTTCAGATATTTTTTCTAACATTTCAAATGTTTCCTTCGTAGAATCGGCGAATTTCATCAATTATTTTCTGAAATGATGCCTTAGACCTGAAGTTTTAAATGGAATCCGAACCACTCGGCTCAATCTCCATATGAGAGAAAAACACTTAACACTAAACGTACCAGGGTCAAATGACCGCTTTTCTCCAACTTACTTTACGACTTTTTCTATAATATAACATTTAACATCTATCTCTCTTCTCCATTGGTTTTTGCTGATAATGTACAGTAATCTGTCACCGGTTTTTTTAGCGGTTTTTTTAACCGCTTTTGGTAAAAATAGGTATATACAAAATGTTACGTTACGTTTAGTGTTAATATCTTTACTCTCATACATTGATTGAACTCGGGACCTCCCGTTTCAAATGACATCACCTCTACCACTGTGCTAATTAGTCGATCAAAATGTGGAAAGCTTCACAATTTTGCGTATCATCCTTGGGCAATTTAAAAAAAATTGTAAATTTTATTTTGTAATAAGAAAGCTATACTCTTCCCTCGGAAAAATCCATAGGCCTTGTATTCAAATACAAGGCCTAGTGTGCCTCTTATTTGAATAAAAGATCTATGGTTTTGGGTTAAAAAAAAAAATTATAAATTTTGCTGACCGATAGTGGGATAGAAGGCAACTTCAAACACATACCTACCACTAGACTCAGTCGCTTGTAAAGTGATTTATCTGAGTTTCTTCTTCTTGAGTTCCTTCTTCCTGACTTTCTTCTACAAGAGTTTTTTCTTTTTTTAGAGTTTCGTCTATTTGAGTTCCTTCTTCTTATAACTTCTTTTTCTTATTCTCCTTCTTTTTGTTCTTCGCATTTGTCTTTTGCTCCATCTTCTTCTTTTACTTCACCTTCATCTTCTGCTCCTTCATCTTTTTTTTAATTTTCTCTATTCACCTAATTATTCATATGCTTCTAATAAATTGATGTACGAGGACAGACTTAGACTGAAAAACGAACAATACGAGAAATCGGTGCCACTTATATGTAAATAAACAATTTACCGCATAAAATGTAATAACAAAGAAATAACACAAATTCACATACACATTTAGGTCTGAATTGTACACAACCCGCCATAGACGATTTTCCAAAAGACTTTTTTACGGAAGAACAGAGACAATCAGGGGCGGTAGTACTTCATGCAATTTGCAGTTTGTATTTATTTTTAGCACTTGCAGTAGTTTGTGATAAATACTTTGTACCGGCAGTAGAGAAAATATGTACAGGTAAATAATCAATAGAATTAAATATAATATATGCAGGTGTTATGTTTTGTAGCGTTAAATATGTCAAACGATGTTGCGGGAGCAACATTTATGGCGGCAGCCACATCAGCGCCAGAACTTTTTGTAAATGTAATAGGAACATTTATAACGGAAGGTGACATTGGTGTGGGCACCATTGTTGGTTCAGCGGTTTTTAATATATTGGCGGTTGCCGCATGTTGTGGGATTGGTGCAGGAATGGTAAGTATAATTGTTCATTTCATTTTTGGCCGAAATAATATCGCTCAAAAAACATTTTTTTTTTTAATTCATCATATTGCATGCATAGGATTTTTCTAATCAGAATTAAATGTACATATATAATTATAATTTTCGTTTTTCATTAATAATTAAAATTGTTAAATGAATTTTTTCACGTTTCGCATGTAGGTGGTGCCTCTAGATTGGTGGCCATTAACAAGAGACTGTTTAGCTTATGGAATTACAGTGGCTATACTGATTTGCATAATTCACGATGAAAGAGTTGAATGGTATGAGGCATTGACATTAGTACTACTTTATATCGTCTACATTGCTGTTATGTATTATGATAAGTCAATCCAGAAGTGCGCGAGAGGTATTTCAATTATTTTGTTATTTGTAAATTAAATTTGTTCACAAATACACTCATAATATTATGGTATTATGTTTTATGTACCAACATACATATGTATACCAATAAGAAACACCCAACACAATGAGCATATATTATAATAATACACTAAATCAACTGTACTTGCGTACTCATAATAATACAAATTTAAATAATTTTAAACAACATACAAGTTAATTAACAATTTATCTGATGTAGTAAATTTTTTAACCGGTCGCCTTCGTATATTATGTATGTATGTATGTCTAGAATGACGTTAGTCAGGGGAAATTACTTTTTGAATATTTTTTTTTATGATTTGTATTAAATCAAAAATTAATGATTATACATATGTAAAAGTTAGGGGATATAAAATTTTGAACGGGATGAATCAGCAAATACAAAAAACTTTATTAGTGGTGTGGAAACACTCATGGATGTGTTTACAAGATGAAAGATATCTAATTCTTAAAACTATGTAATAAATATGAACAGATAATATCAAGCAATTCTAGTTTATTGAAGAATGTTTACTATAGCGACGAGAATTTAAGTTCGTTATTATTATTCATAATCTTACAATTCATAACACTGTCCGCGCCATAATGCCATATAATTTCAAAATGTATAGACGTTAAAGGGTTAACTTTTTCCAAATAATTTATTTGGCAAAAAATGCTGAAAATTCTAAATAATATAAAATTTCAAAATCATACTTTTCGTATTAAGAAAGTTCAAAATTGTGTCAAAACTGCCGAAAAAACGGTTTTTATTCCATTTTCTTTCATCAAAATGACGTAAAGTTTTTTTTTAATAGTCCCATGATGATTGGATCAAAGATTCTCACGAATCGCCACTGGTAATAATTTTAGTAATAATTTTGAAATGTATATGTAATCATTTTGAAATGTATATGTATAAAATTTTTCACTACCATCTATCGTTCATATATTGAAAAACTAACTAATAAAGTATTTGTCGACCCAAAAAACTTTCCAATACCAATATACAGAAGTATAAAAAAAATAATAGGTAGTTTCTAAAGAAGCTTACAAGTTACTCCACCTCTGTACTTTTATTTATGCTTAAGAATCAAAATCTACAGACTTGATGGAGTAAAACGAAATACCATTTCGTAAACTTAATACCTTTCAGAAAAGTCATATCGCATATAAGGCATGGGGCGTATAATTTCAAAATGACCCATAGTGAAATGCGTGTAAACTATTAAGTTACAACAATATTTATAATGCGTGTAAGTCATAATGTTACTTTTCAAATGCTAATGTACCTAAATACCTAAGTTTTAATTTTCGTATCTTTTATTTATAACTTATACCAGCGCTGTCCAACTTCTTTGGAGGTGTGGGAAAATTTTATTTAAAAATAGCTTGGTGTACCCTACCCCCTACGTATACTTTAAGATTTTTTAAACATTTTTAAAATTTCTTCCAGAGTTTTCTATATTTAGATTTATTGTACAGGTAGCTCTCCTACCAGGACCAGTTGTGCCATATGTACAAGCTGTTCACCGCACACGAGCGGCCAAGAAAAGGGGCGGCCAAAATCTATTCACTGTTTTTATTCTATTATGTTAAACTTTTGTATGGCATTACTGAAAACTCAAATGATATTTCTTAAGTTTTGTTATTTTATCATTTTACCTATTTTGTTTTTTTACCTATTTTGTTTTTGAAGTTATTTTACCTATTTTGTTTTTGAAGTTTTTTGTTACATTAAGGCGCAATTATATTTCACTGTTGACTACAGTTTTAAAGTATTTTTTTGATATTTTAAATTTGGACGGCACTGCGAGCGCGTCCTTTACTATATTCACAAGTATTTATATTCGTATGATTTCAACTTTAGTAAGGAGGTTATAACGCTTTTTAATACTAATCGTAGGATCAAGATTCCGCTTGTCTGTCTGTCGATTCTACTATACAGTTGTGAGACCTGGAAAGTAACATCAAAACTCCAGATCTTCGTAAACAGGTGCTTACAGCGTATAGAGGGTGTAAGGTCGTCAGACAGGGTTAAAAATGAAGAACTATGGAGAATGACAAATATGGAGAAGATTGATGCTCAGATTCGACGAAGAAAATGAAACCGGATCGGACATACACTTCGAAAACCCAAGGATGATATTCCACACGAAGCGCCGGAGTGGAATCTCCAAGGTGCTCGCAAAAAAGGCCCAGACAAACGTGGAGCCGGATCGTAATCACCCAAGCTAGTGAAGGAGGAAAGGAATCAATGGAAGTGAAAGCATTGGCAACGAACAGAACGCGGTGGCGGCTATTTGTGGATTGCCTATGCTCCTTCATGGAACGATGAAGGCCTGATGATGATGATGAAGATTCCGGATAAACGGCTGAAGTTTATCTTGTAGTCCTAGAGTAAGATCTCTATTGTTTTTATAGCAAATCGGACAAAATATAGGGGAGGCTGTGGTACAATCTGAACCAAATTTTTAGAATTTTTTCATCATTCAATTTTCACTTTCTTCATCGAAAGTGCATAAATAAACATACTTTTTAAAATTGTCCCGCTGTAACACAGAACCTAGTATCTTCTATGTAATTTATAGAAGATACTATGTTTTGTATTTTAACGAGAGAATCGCTAAAATCTGGCGGCCAACAGAAAAGAATGTCACGGGCCGATTTTGACTTACATGTATTATATACATATTTGAGATAATAAACAATAATTGGAAAATGTCTAAATATCCGATAAAAAATCAAATCAATTAATTGGGAAATTAAATTCGTGTTTATTATTTCGGTTATTAAACCATTTTCTAAGGCATCTTAAACTACAAAACAGAAATCATACTACCTCAATGCTGCATATTTGTATATGAATTGTTTGCATTTCAATTTTTTGTTCACGGTAAAATTGCGATGGAAACACCCTAAATATAAAAATATTCTTATTCTCTTTATTAATTTTCTTCAAAGTGGTTTTACATGCATTATTAAGTTTTTGTTTTTGTGTTAATATTTTTATAATTAATAAAATCTTTATCGATAAATTATGTTGGAGTATTTATATAAAAGAGACACTTACATATTTAATTTAAATATTTACAGAATGTGATCGTTAAAAAAATTTGTAAATCAAAATTTATGTTTTTAATACGTCAATGATTTTACCCTGTTCGTTATGTAATTTAAAAAAATTGCTTCGATTGTGATGAATACACGTTTTGACATTTAATTTGGAAATAAATTCCGTATGAGCAAAAATGAACTGAGGTGAGATATTTTCCGAAAATATTTATCTCAGCTTAAATTTTGCGATGCCATACAAATCAATTTTTTTTTTATTAATACAAAAAATCAATGATGCTCTGTGTGTTATTAGAAAAATTGATACAACATCCTCTAAAATGATTAATATTTATCACAAAGGATAAAACTTCACGTTGTTTTCAAATATTTTAATGCAAATGAGTAGCCAGGGTTTTTCACGATTACAATAAATCAGATTATGACAAATAGGATTATAATAATAAATATGGTAAATATGAAATTATGGCAAATAAGCAATATCACCAAAATATACATACATTAGAATCCCGAAAACTCGAAAACATTGAAAAGTCGAAAAGTTGTGTTTTTTTTTGCTACATAAATATGTAACTTATAAATATTGTGTATCATTATAAAAAAATACAGACTAAGATAAAATAATAAGTAAAATTGTGTTCGACTTTTCGAGGTTTACGAGTTTCCGAGTGTTCGAGTTTTCGAGATTCTACTATAGGTATATATACAGTGGTACAAAGAATTATTAGTACACTTTTTTATTAATATAGTTTTGAAATTTTTAGAAAACTGATTTCAATCAATTTAAAGGAAGTTTAAATGTTCTTATTAACATATAAATATCCTTTAAAGATTTGAAGAAAAAAACAATTTAGAATGCGAATAATTCTTTGTACCACTGTATATAAATATAGCTAAAAAATATTAAAATTACTATTAATTTAGCGCTATTTTGGTAAAAAGGGTTAAAAACATCAAATAAGGTCAAAAACACGTCATAGCAAAAATAGTATTAACGTAACACATTTAAACTGGTTGAATAGAGAATTTAAACCATATTATGAGACGATCTTTATTAACACCCTTACTTAATTAATTACTAATTAATTGTACCCTCTAGACGTGACGTCAACAACATAAGTGGCACACTCTCGATAGTTCTGTTCCATTTTTCGAGCACCTACTTGTATATGCAAAAATATGGTTAATTTTCTAAAAAACAATGAAATAATATTTAAAAAATGGACACATTTGGCCGCGTTTATTAATATATCGCTGCGTTATTTCTTAAGCCCAAATAAAACGTCATTTTCAGTTCAATTTTAGGTGAAATCCGATTTCAAAAATATTTCTATTTATGTATCTGAAAGAGATTATTTAGAGATTATTTATTTTGTATCAAAAAAGGCAATACTGTCTACCTTCAAATTTATTTCCATGAAATTTTCCAAACTCCAAATCCGCTGAAATGTTGGGTTATTTTCTAGGTAAAATTTCTTGTTTATCCCTTGGGTCATATTTTATAACCATCTTTACAACAATAGCGCTGATTATGTTTTGATCATATTAAATTTTGTAGCACGTTTTTATAGCACTTAACACTAAATAACAAGCACATTTTTACAGGAGGTGTAAGACAAGCACGTGCACGTAGATCACAGCGTGGTAGTTTAGCGTCTAAATCAAGTCGTGATCAAGGTATTATAGCTAGTTGGACTGATCGATTAAAATTGATCATATTGACAAAAAAAAACATTTGTTATGATTTTAGAAAAAATTCCGGCACTCTCCATTGATCATTTTCAACAAAATGGCAATATCAAAAATATTACCCACATTGACGAAAGTAATAATGAAATATCGACATCGGTTATTGATTTGCCAAAAAAAATTGTAAACAAACTTAATAATGATGGAATTATTGAATCAGATTTACAAATAGTTGGCACAAAAATGGAAATTGCCTTACCGGAAATTAAGGAAATTGCCGAAGTTGAAATTATACCAAAGGGTTATTCATTGATTAGATATCCAAAGGAGAAAAGCTGTTGTCGCCAGGTTATGTGGTTTATATTGTGGCCAATTCATTTTCTCTTTACATTAACGATTCCGGACTGTGAAAAGCCGCGACTAAGAAAACTATTTCCGCTAACATTTATCATGTGTATCGTATGGATTGGATCATTGTCATATATGGTCGCATGGATGATTACGATTATTGGTGAGTATAAGTCGTGCAAATTATAATTAGATAGATATCAATCGTTCATTAATTCTATTTTGATTAGAAATACTTTGTACTATGCATTGTAAACCATTTCCTACAGAGATCTTAGTAGAATTTTGCCATCATCCATAAATTTTAGTGGAACTTTATATTTCTAAAAACTGTAGATTCTACTAGAATTATTTCCCGTGAATCCATTTAGTATATTTTGACTAAGTTTCCTGTAGGAAATGGTTTACCGTAAAGGTACTAATAGGATACTAGGTTCTTAACCCATTAGCTCGCAGTGTACTCATGAGAGTGACCTGTCTGAGCAATGACTTCTTAGAAAAGTTTAGTTGATCTGTTCATTGTCCTCAAACTACGACGACCTCTTATAATTTTATTTTCATACTGTTCCTATAAGCAAAATGTTCATGTTGATAGCTTTGCAAAAATAGCGACGATAAATAATTTGGGCATTAATGGGTTAATGTTAGATTCTTAGTAATGCAATTATGCATGTTTCATCATTAAATTTATTATCACAGCCGGAAATAGTTGACCAATCGAGTTAAAACTATGTACATACATATTCGGTACTAACGAGAACGACAAAGTTTGCTTTACGCAACCACACAAGTGTTGAAAAAAACGAAATACGGAATAAGAACAATTGCTACAAACAAACATTGCGTAAATTGAATTTGTATCAAAACGCTAGATTTGAGATCCAGCCGGTTCCAAACACAAGTATTAAATATGAATATTACAATAGTTCAGTGGCGGCTCGTGAGAATTATTAATGTCGTCATCATGGGTATATTAAAAAAAAAACTTTCGTCATTTTGATGGTTTTTTAAAAAGTGACGCATTTTGAACTTTCTTAATACGAAAGATATGGTTTTGAAACCTTTTTTTTAATATTATTTTGAATTTCTAATATTTTTTGCAAGGTCTTACATTTTAGGGTCTTACATTTTGAACATAAAAGGGTTGACCAACAAAAATGAAAATACAACTAAATTTATTCAAGGAGACATTCTTTATGTTTTTAGTCTATTAATATATTTTTAGAAATTAACCCTTTAAAAACACCTCTTGAACCAGAAAGAGTTAACATTTTATGAAAATAAACATTCACGAAAGTACTAACAAATAAATTCTGAGAACGATGAGTAGCTTTTTGAAAATCCTTGATTAACCCTTTCATGTTTAAAATGTATCGACCTTAAAAGGTTAACTTTTTACAAAAAATTTTTTTTGGCAAAAATGCTGGAAATTTGAAATAATGTTAAAATATAAAGTTTCAAAACCATATCTTTCGTATTAAAAATGTTCAAAATTACCTTCGAAAAAACCGTCAAGATGTTCGGTGAACGCCCATTTTTTTCAATTTTCTTTTATCAAAATCAGGTAAATATTTTTTTAAAATAGTCCCATGATAATGGGATCAATAATTTTCACGAGCCACCACTGGAACAGTTCAATATACGGGTACATTAGTGCATAATCGAATAATTTATGTTTTTAGATTGATAGTATCTTTAATTTAATTACTAAATAAGTAAGCCACCAATTTTAATCATTTAGCATTATATCGGTATAGTATCTAATGTTTGTGCTAAATCGTTTCCAACGACGGTTAAATTTAAAAATAGATATCTAATTTAATATGCATTTTTGTAGGTGACACTCTTAAAATACCAGATTCCGTTATGGGTATCACATTTTTGGCAGCTGGAACAAGTGTGCCGGAAGCTGTCTCGAGCGTTATAGTAGCGAAACAAGGTAAATATCTATTAGTTGACAAAACAACGCAATGTTTCGTTTATTTATGCTTGATATAAAACGAATCAATTATATGATCAATATCGTCAATACCGCACGTATCAATGAATTAAAGAGTTCAATAAAAAAGAGCAAACAATTACATCATAAAACTATTTATGAGTTCATTTCAATGGGTTGTGCGATTTTTTTTTTTTTTTTTGAAAAAAATTTTAATTAATTTAATTCGAATTATTTTTATTTATTTTTTATTGTTTTGCTGTAGGTCATGGTTCAATGGGCATCAGCAACTCAATCGGTTCCAATACATTTGACATATTACTCTGTTTGGGTTTACCATGGCTGATCAAAGCTTCATTTTTACCGGTTGAATCTGGACATCATTGGGTTGGCATCAATTCGGCTGGACTTGAGTATTCAGCAATTTCACTGTTGTCAACGTTGCTAATGCTCTACATTGCGTTTTCATTTAACAAATTCAAATTGGACCGAAAAGTGGGACATGCGTGTCTACTGATGTATGCCGTGTTTTTAATATTAGCCAGTTTAATTGAATTGAACGTCTTCTTCCGAGTGAATTTGCCTACATGTGGGCGAGGCGCGTAAACTATATAGATTTTATGAATGATGTGATGTCTTCCTCCTAGATGTAGTATAATTATGAATTTTGTTTTTTTATGTTTATTTCTCTGTATGATGTTTTATTTAATTCAGTCTTTTTTTTTTTGTTTGTTTTTTTTTTTTAGTAATAATCGCATAGTTCATTTAATTGTAATTTGTATTATTGTTAGTAGGTTCATATCTCATTTGCATTAGGAGATTATATTTTATTTGAATATTTAACAGTGTCCACACAAAAAAAAAAGAAAGAAAATCTCTTTAAACTATTTTATTATATATACTAAAAACTAAATAATTAAATGTAAATATAAATAAATTTATTTAAGTTTAATGACAATTATAATATAATTATGTATGATGTATTATGTATGTAGTTTTAATTGTAACTTTTCAAATAATTGTATTATTTTGTTTTGGAAGTTGTTACCAGAATGCCACATTATAATAATGATTGACAGTATTAATGTATTAGCTGTTTTAATGGACATTTATAAAGAGCTATATACGATCTTTGGTTCAGTTCAAGATCAATTCTATTATCAATACTATTTGAGACTTTTTTTTATTTATTCTGTTTATATACCCGTATGATGTTAATCAAAGGGTATTATAACTTTGGTACAGAGTTTATAATGCCTCTTAATATACATCGTAGAAAAAAAATGTTTGCATCATTTTCTATCTCGTGAAATTCTAAGTTGAAATATGCATGACCGTCCGTTCGTCCATCTGTCACGATTTCGGCTAAACGGCTGAAGCTAGAAGCTGAAATTTTAACAGTTTATCTTGTAGTCTTAGAGTGAGTTCTCTATTGTTTTTGGAGCAAATCGGACAAGGTATAGGGGAGGCTGTGGTACGGTGTGCACATAATTTTGATATAAATCATTCATTTACTCTAAAGATAGTTGGAATGTAGAAAAAATGAATATGACAACAATTATAGAGAATACAAAAATGAAATTTTCTTTCATAGCCCAAAAAGAAGTATGACCTAGCTTATGTCAATGCAATCAATTTTATTGAATTTCTAGGGTTTTTAATCATTTACTCGAAAAGTATTTAGATTACGGAGAAAATGAATATGATGAAAATGATAGAGAATAAAAAAATGAAGATTTCATTTATAGACCAAAAAGTTCCACAACTTACCGTTATGGTGTTGCAATCAATTGTATGTAATTTCTGGGGTTTTTAATCATTTACTCGAAAAATATTTGGGTTACGGAAAAAATTTGTATAACAAAAATGATAAGGCGTAGCCAATTATTTCTTCTTTCTTTACTGGTTAAATGCAAATTTTTGTAATTTCTCCACGTATCAGATATTTTGAATCGTTAAAATGGGAACAAATGGTAGTAAGTATCGCTAGCTTGTATAAAGAGTTGAAATTTTGTTTGAAGAATTTTTATGTGCTGCTTCATATTATAATTGTACAAAATCGCCTAACCCCTTTGACTTCCAACCACACTAAATTTTTGTGAAAACGTTTTTTTTGTTTCACTAAATAATAAAATTTTGAAAAAATAATACAAAAAAGTTTGTATTTTTTGTGTTGCACAGTCAAGGTTATTAAAGTAGGGTAGAGTGGGGCACATTCGGCGGTGAGGCATATTCATCATCTTCGATAATTTTTTACTGGGTCGTATTTTTTGCTATCTGTTTGAGTCAGTTTATTTGAGGTTTAAACGCGCTCATTTAAATAAAATTTGACATTTTGAAACCGTTAAAATGCAGATTTATTTTCAAAATTTGAACAGTTTCGTTACAACATTTTTTGGTAAGTAAGTAAAAAATATTTTAGTAATAGTTCATTTGGTATGCATATTCGTCATTTAATAGGTGGGTCACATTCGTCATCATATTTTTCACGTCACATTACGTGATTTGCGACCAGAATTTGACTCCTGGCAGTCTTAAAAGGAGTAATAGAATGTAATTAAAGTGCAGTCGCGAAAACAAGAACACAAAAAAACTAAGGCTATTCGACTTTTCGACATGTTTGAGATGTTAATTGCTTTATTATTTGTTATTTTTTTATTGTTGGCCTCTTCAACACTAACAAATTCGTTTTCGTCATCCGTTTTAAAATCTTCGATTTCAAATGTTTCCACTTCACTATCGACAAGCATCAATACTTCAATATTTTTAGCATTATATATTGTAGTTTCTCTAAATCGTAGTTTTCCTAAAAAGAATTGAGAATTACTGAAGAAAATTGCAAAACATCTCACTATCTTTCTTTAAATGTTACACGTACAAATTGAGTTTTGAAACATTTATGAGAATTTTATATTAAAAGAATTGAATGAATGAAACTGATCGAGTTATTGAGCGTAACCACTTCGAGTTCTCGATATTTTAATATAAAAAAAAATGTATTCGAGTTTTCGGAATTTTCGAGTTAACGGGCGTTCGAGTTTTTGCGAGTGCACTGTATATTATTCTGAAGGAGCAAAACTAATTTTTTGGTAGAATTACATTGTTAAAGAGATTCCAACTTTTTAAATCATCCAGTAAAAGCAATAATCACAATTTTTCACTTTTCGTTCCTCTTGACCTCTTGAGGGACGAATTTTTAATTTTAGATTTTTTTATTTTTTTTATCTAAAAGGTATTGTGATTATAAATAACGGTAATTTTGATTGGAAAAGTTAACGTACACAAATGTGTCAATATCCCTGTAAAGAAATTAAATTTTTTGTTAAAAAAAAAATTCATTGTTCTATTTATATGTAGAGATATACATAGATATCATAAATCGTATTTGAGTTTTAAGTTAAACAAATAAATAATAAAATACTGTTGAAGTAAGATATAACACCTACCTGAGCAACAAGTGCATTACATATATACTCTACACATTGCATATTGTATATGAGGTAGTCCATACAATGTATCAATATTATGTAGTAGACATACTTAGTTTGTGCAACTAAATTGCCTACTTTATCTTTATTTTTATTTATTTTAAATAATCGTTATTTGTTAAAAATTGCGCCAGAAATCTATTTTCATAGTTGGGGAGCACATTTCTAAAAAAGTATGCAATTTAGTGTAAAACTTATTATGAATTTGAGCAAACATTTATTTATATTCCTTTACCATACATAGCACTATTTACCAGTATAAAGGATCTGCCTAAGGATGTGGAGTATTTTATTTAGGAAATTCAAGAGTTATGTAATTTATTGCATTAATATCGTTGAGAATTGTAATTTAATATTCAACTGAGCAATTTAGTAGGTATTTAGCAGGTAGGTAGGTCTAGGTACAGTACCTAACATATATTTTGCTTTATATACACAATGTATGTACTGTACATACATACATATATTAATTAATGTATAGGGACAATTACAAATTTATTAAAAAAAAAATCATGCTGCTTTTTCTGTATTTTAAGTAAAAATTCCTTTAACACGGTTATATAAGGATACAAATGTGATATCTTTATTTAAAAGTTCTTTTTTTAATTTTAAATCCTAACAATAAGCATCTAAATTAAATTCTATATACTTAAGTATGGTAAAGCTGTGTTATTTGTTCTTCTACAGAGATAATTAGGTATAGTATGACGTCTTTTGGAAAATGTTATATGTAGGTATATACATACATATTTTTGTGCGTAAAGGAAATGGCAATTTGGAGTTATATAAAATATTTAGTTATAAATAGGCCTTTAGCAAAATGAAAAAAAGGTTTTTTTTTCAAGAATTCGTAATAAAGAGGTAGAGAATAATTTTAAGCTAACCGAATTGTTGAATTTTTAGATTATATTTTTTAATTTCTACACCATCCTGATGAGACAAAATGAAATGATATATAATTACTATTTACGACAATGTGATTCTTCATGTTTGTCCAAATTATTTTTAATGGAATTTCAATAATTAAAAAAAAAAAAATTTATATACAGAATCTGAATATACAGAATATGTAAGATTCGCTTAGAATTATAGTACATATTGTTTATAGTGACCGCCAAGGAACCGGGAATTTTTCGTCACTATAAGCAATAAGTAGTTACAATAACCGATTTATGAATAAAGCAATTTTTCTAGGTATTAATAATAGGATGTACTGCATAAGAAAAGTTCTTATAGAAGTCTAATGAAGAATTTTAATGAAGAACATTAAGGAATGTTTGTAAATAGAAATAAATAAATAAATTTGAGTTTTTATTATTTTGCTGTTTCTTTTCCTCCGTTTCAAGAGAGAATATGTACATATAATATACCAGGGGTGGTCAATCATGAAGCCAATAAGAGCCGCATGCCAGTTTTTCATATATTATAAAAAGCCCCACCATGTGCCAATAAAGTAAGGCACAAAATTAAAAATTTCATTTTTTTTTGTTGAGGCCCATTATCTTGAATATTACGAATTTTTGTACGGACATCTGCCATCATCTTCTGGATCACCAAAAATGTTTTACATAACAGCGTATTCTTTTTAAAAGCTCGTTAATATGATCTATTTTTTCATATTTTGGCAAACTATCTCCTTGGAAAACTTAAATTTTCGAGCCATTTTTCAATTTGATTCTTCAATTTTTTTTTTCATTCATAATATATTAATTAACTTTTACCCTAAAGCGCAATTTTTTTTTATAAGAAAAACACAAGAGTGAAAAAAAATTAAGAAATTTTTTTTTTCTATAAAACTTAAAAAACTCAAAAATAGTAAAAAAACTCCAGTTGAAAAAGTTTTTCTTTTAAAAGTTATAGGCTTTTTCTTGCTCTACGGAGTCCAACGGACTCTGTTTTGCGCTTTAGGGTCAATACATATGAAACTTTAAAAGAAACAGATTTTAATTTTGAATGGGAGCGAGCACTTACCCCACCGAAGAGCCTAATTGCCTACCGTTGTAATATACATATTATTTATTTCTCTCTCTCTCTCTAGTCGCTAGTCTCAATATTACGTTATTTTTATTGTCTTCTATAGCCGATAGTTCATTGCATGGGCATTCATAAAAAACCAACCATTTTGAATGAAAATTGAAAATGGTCACTATAACCGGAATGTCACTATATCCGGAGTCTCTAAATATCGTTTATATAATTTTGAAATTACGAAAAATTTTGTAATTTAATTGAGCTAGGAGTGGGATAGGGCATTTATTATTGTTATGTCATTATTGTTAAGTCTTATTGTAAAAGGAAAATCCTCAGAAATCTACATTACCGACTGACCAATATGTAGCAGAATTATATCCCTGTAGTAGTACTAGACTAACAGATGGCCCAAAAAGATGTATTTTTCCAAAAATGAGGGTTGAGGCCTATTTACATCAATACTAGTCGTCTCTTTAATGTTTCTCAAGAGCCTGTACTTGGCTTCTTTTTTTTCAAGTTTTAATAATAACATTCATACAATAGATCAAGGATTAACACCGTTTGCTCTTCTCAAGGAAAACTCACATTTACATTTATCATACACATATTTTCGCATAGTCCCCCAAACTTGTATATTAACAATAAATAAGAATAAAACATTGAAATGTGCCCCCGAAAAAAAATAGTTTTCAATAAGCGCTTTGACTCAGTTAGGTTATTTACCATAATTCATTACACACAATGTTTTTATAACAGTAGTAGCCTATTGTTATGCGTGTTGTAATTATAAGCATGTTTAATGTCAGAAGATAGACGACACAGTGCGAATTCTTTGTCTAACGAAACTATTTTGTTGTTTCTTTTAATTAGACAAAAGGAACAACCGGCGGTAAACCGAATAATGAATAAAGATTTGCAACATCACTTAAAGTGAATAAAAACAAAATTAGGGTAGATTGTTTTATCGAAATGTGCTTGCATTTTGTATGTGATTTTTGTACTTTATCGATCTGCACTAAACCAACACTATTGCATTTATTAGGCCTCGTCTTTTTGTTAATGTCTCCAATAGATAGATAGATACCTAGATTTATTTATTTAGATTACTAATGTAGTTAAACTCACCGATATGCGGTTGTAGTTTACTTTTTAGACTTAACAGGTAAAACTCTCAATATTATTTCTAAGTAAATTAATTTTAAAACATTTGGCAGCGTCGTTTTTTTGTGAATGTTTTTTTTATTGCAAATGGGCATAATCGGCCCACTCTTTCGACCCCCTTCCATAAATTTTTTTTAAAAAAGACGTGCTTTGCTTAGCAGCTTTTTTTTTCTTATTAATTTTTGTTTGTAATTTTTTGATTTTAAGTTTTTAATTTTTAATTATTAATTTTTGCTAGTTATAGATACGCATTTGCGTTAGTTTTTTGCAATTATCTTTTCTGGAGTGAATTATATTTTATTTTTATTTTCTAATATCCGAACCTAGTATAATAGCATTTGTAAGGTTTCGTCAAATCAATTGAGATATATGTAACTGGAACATTATACAATAGGCCTAAGTATAACAAAAGACCGAAGCATAAAAAATCACACTCCTTTAAAAAAAAAGACTATAAAAATGGCAGCAATAATACAAACTTAAAATTTAATTTAAAGTGAAACACTTGCGATAGTAGTTATTTTACCGCATAAATATACATAACTCTTGGTGATCAAATTAATTAAATTAAAGTTACATTATGATTATATATCTTACCTATGTCTATACATAAATATCTTATTAAATAAACCACGATGTTAATATACTTTGTATAATGTTACCAATGTCGTATGTACCTACACTTACATATAAAAGGGTTCGTATATTTTTTCAACTTTATGTTTTTCCGGCTTTCCGTACATGGTATAATAGTCAAAGCTTGTATAGCTTTTTTGGAGAAATATCTTAAGAAAACATTCATATAAATATATGTCAAGTCAACCATAAAATAAAATTCCAAAATGCCTCCAGCCAGATTAGACTAAGCCCTAATAATAAAAGTTCCATTTGGATTTCTTTTCTTTTTAATATTGTTGGTGTTTTTTCCTATGGAAAATTGTAGGTACTTTACTTACGTATATTAAACAAAAATCGACCACATGCTCTCTTCCTATTTTAGTAATTGTAGAGTAATCAATGTGATTCAATATATTTATTTCTCAATATTTTATTTAGATTTCTTATCACCATAATTCTAGAGCCAATAAAATATTTACAAGACCATCGGTCGGACTATATATAAGGGACCAAATGTTTATGACAAACTTCTGTTTGAAGAAATTAATTGTGCGTGAGTTTGCTTCTTCGAGTTTCGTGTTTTATAATAAGACAGTGTTTGTGTTTCATAAAATTCTGCAAACTGCAGAACAAAAAGAATAAATTTGTGTTTAATTATTATAAAGTAAAAGAAATGGTTTTATGATATTTGCTTTATTATTTGATATTTTGATTAAGGTAAAATCATATTTTTTATCCTATTTTTATTGGTAATATAATAAATATAATGTATGTAGATATAGACATTTTTTTCATTTGATCTATTTCAATCAAATGAAATACAGGTATCTCTCCTATAACACGGTAGATAGGTCCCAACATAATTTCATGTTGTGTGAGACTACAACTACCATGTTATATGAACATTTTCGCAATTTCTTTATCGTGTTATAGTGAAACCGTGCTATAGTATACCGTGTTATAAGAGGGTTTACGTAATGTTCTTATAGTGTAAGAGCTAAATCGTGTTGTAGAACACCATGTTGTAAGAGAGTTTCTGCAATTTTCTGTTGGTGTAAGAGCGAAACCGTGCTATAGAATACCGTCTTATAAGAGGGTTTACCCAATTTTCTTAACGTGAAAGAGGGAAATCGTGTTGTAGAATACCGTTTTGTAAGAGAGTTTCAACAATTGTATTTTGGTGTAAGAGCATTTATTTTGGTGTTTGTATGATACAGTGTTGTACGAGAATTACCTGTAGTCTGGCGTAAAGATACGATGCACGGGTGACAAATTATACGTTGAAAAAGTGCTAATAATCCTAATATAGAATGATAATAGAACGGTAATATGTATAACGGCAATAGAATGGTAATACAGCGGTAATAGAATTCTGTGCCCCAAAGTCATAGTGGCTTAAGTGCTTTTAAGCCAAAAATTAGTTTTCAATTGAATCGTCCAATTTTTTATTTTGTCCTTACCGGATTTTTAAAATGTTTTTTTTAGCGAATTATACAATAAAAACAAAACGGCCTAATTGATTTGAATATTTTAAAATTTTTGATTTTTTATTTGTCATAATGGTTTACATACTTTTTTCCAAGAAAAACCTTTAAAAATAAGAGAATTTTTAAATCACATCGTCTAAAAACTGCTATACTGAAAATTTGCAATTTTGCAGATAAGCCACTATTACATGTGACCACAGAATTACATATACCATATAATAACGATAATAGGACAGAAATTTAATAGTAAATAAAAACTGTTTTTGCCGGCCAAATGGCTCGGTGGATGGAACGGGAGGTTCCGGGCTCAAGTCCGGAGTGAAACACGAAATTTTTTTTCTTTAGTGTGTTGGCTTTAGTAGTTGGATTACACTTAAAAATAGTCTAGAAATTTTAATATCTCAGAATAACAGTGTTTGTGGTTTAAAAACAGGTGAAATGGCGATAATTTATAAGATTTCCAGGAGAAACATCTCAAGAGCTGAATTTTCACACACACAATGAAGTTGTCGCCATATTAATGAGATAAATGTATGTATAATATAGTGGTAACAAAACGGCACAATTGTGCTAATTTGAAAAAAAGAAGAAGAAGAACTGAAGTTACTTATTTAGTTAATTTTTTATCATTTTAAAAGTTTAAAATTAACTCAATTAAAATTCTGCATGCTTTGGGTATTTTCTTTTGAAGTCTTACATAAAACATAAGTTTCTATTTCTATAGCAATTAATTGGTCTCCAAATGACTTCAATAAGCGTATTGTATTAATTGTATAAACAGCAAAATTTAGTTGTAAAGATATTTTATAAAAAACTCAAAATATTGAGAAAAACCATTTCTTATTGAATTCAACCTCGTAATTTATTTTTTTTTAAATCAAATATCTATTTCTACCTTTTAAGCCTCTCAAACCCTTGCTTATAAAAAAGGAAAATGTCGTTTGAAATCATATAGGAAATCAACTCTTTAAGAATAAAAATCTTTGCTACTAAAGACAAATTTCTGTCTAAATTTATAATTCAAACTTTTCTCAAGGTTCTGCCATGATGCTAAATAATTGAAAATAAAAATAATTTAAACAACATTTCAAAAATTTATAAATTCAAATGCCTAAAGGGCATAACTACAGCAACCACAACATCTAATTCAAAGCAATTTATATCAAAGGATTTACTTACAGGCAAGCAGTACAAATTTGCGATTTGTAAACATCAGCAATGAATCATTTCTGTTTATTTAGGATAAAGCTCTCTAAAACGTAATAAACGTAATATTATTATCATCACAAGAGAAGAAAACGAAAATTATTATTCATTAATTGAGTCGGTAATTTGTCAAAATTTCTCTCAATTTTTTTCTTTTTTGGGATTCTTTTTTATTCTTTATTATTTTGCTCTTTTAATTAGCTTAAGGTTGTACATAAAAATTAAATTATTATAAAAGGTTCCATGCATGAAAGCATATTAAAAATGTGTAGCCATTTTTTAAATATCGTCATAATTATTTGCCTCTAATACAACATAGAAAATCCAGTCCATATTAAAACGTACTTATTTACTGTTATCCTGTTCTTTTATGGGAGCACAGAGCCTTAACGATCCTTCTAAACCTGATTCTATTCGGCGCTTTACTAGAAATTGTCGTTCCAGGAATATTGCGATGCCAAGAATTCTTTATCTACAGTCCCTACGCTGTTCGACGGTGTTTGGATGACAGAGAGCATACCCTATTTAGTTCAATTTTTGTTTCTTAATTTCATCAGTAGCTATATTTATAATTCAAATGTTCAAATGATATAAAGCCTATCAAATGATTGTACCAATACCTAATACCTGCATTGTATTTTTTAGAAATTGTTGTTTCATTTTTTCTGTGAGTATTAAATGTGGCCAATCAACTAACTTTGGTTAATATACAGTATATTGAATATACACAGTATATTGAAAGAAAAATTTATACATATGCCTTGATTTAGTTCCTCGGTCAAGTATTAATCTCTATTTAATACTGAAAACTTACCCTGGCTTACTATAAATCTCATCTTTTAAGTATCTCTTCTTTGAGGGCTAAAAGATCAGTTTTCGCATCACTTTGTATTTTACCTTGTCTAGGATATCCCGTCATATATGTCGATTAATAATACAACTTAGTCGTTCTTGAGAATTGACGGATTTAATCGTGGTGAAACTATAATAATTAAGAGAAACCTTTTTGGATTTTTTTTTGTAAATTTATTTTTTTTTAATTCTAAAGCTTTTCTTTAAAGAGTTAGCTTTTGCTATGAAAACCGCAATAATGGTAAGATCACAAAAAAACTAACACAACTGCGTATGCTTAACCCTTCTGTGAAGGGCACGTATGTACCCCTTCATTAGCACTGTATAGGTACAAATGTACCTACATATATCAATGGCATCCAGATGGCAATTGTGACCGACTTTCTAGATGAGTTTATGGATAATTATGTCTGCCACATGTGTACATACGAAATCTCAGGCAAAGGAGCAGCTTTATAGACAAAAACAATTTTTCAAAAACTCGCCAAATAATCGTAAGAATTTGATTATAACAGCAGCACGAACGTCATCATCGCTGATCCTATGTTATGTCGTACCGGCCTATGTACCTATTAACTATACATATGTAGCACCCGCCTATGTAATGTAGCCAGACCTTCTTATAATGAAATTATGAAAAACCTCCTTTCTACTATTTTATATTAATTTTCGTAGAAACTTCATCTATGTACGTACGTACCTATGCCGTCCGTTAAAGGATTTTATTTTTTGAACTTATCTTAAGCAGCTAATATGACTCAAAGAAGACAATATATAGTTGAAAATCATTTTTTTCGTCGGTCCGATACCTTATGATTACCTGCATATGAGTAAATTTAGATTACGTTGCGATATTAACAAAACAGCATCTTATCTATAGCTGGTAATTATTAGGCCAACAAATATGATATATTAAATATAAAACAATAATATTATTTAAAATGTAAATATAAATTTGGCGTGTTTTCTTAATCACAAATCAAATGAGACAATATTACGCATTTTTACGTAGGTGTATATGTACTTATTTAAAACTTTAGACTGTATAACTAAGATATGAAGTAAAAGTGTGTATCTAACAATGTAGATCTTTATTCATTGATGATTGTAATAGTGCTTCCAGCTACATAAGTAAGTACTTGTGTTATATTAGAGTTGTAAAATTATTTAAATATTCACATATGTATGTAAGTAATTTTGATGTGAAAATATTCTCAGTGATAAATTGGCAGAGCCGAATTTTTCTCAATTTTTTAAAATTAATTTTTGCTCTTTTATTTTGGCAGTTTATTTTGTACCAAAACAATTTTATCAGGGCCCTGATTTCCCCTGGAGTTATATTCTTTGGGAGGCCACAAAAAGGATCTGTGGGGTTTTTGCTCCTTTTCTTGCAAGGGAATCAGCGGTTTTGTTACCGGGAATTCCCTCATGTCCTGAGATCCACAATAGTTTAACTCTATTTGTGTTTCCTAGACGTGTTAGATATTCTTAACAGTCTCAAGAATCGACGATAAAATTAGCCAAATCTGGTGAGCAATTTTGTAGCTTTTGATATCGATATACATAAAGTATATCGATTTTGAAAACTAACGTGTGAAACCACCCTGTTCAAAGTAACAAATGATCTACAAAATACCTTATTTGTTGATGGTAACAAATGTAAAATAATTTTACAACTCTAACAGCAAATCGAAAGATGGAGCGAGTATTTTGAAGAGCTGCTCAACCGCCCATCCAACGAAATAGCACGTAGCCCAGTTGCAATGACCGATAGACCCAGAGTTTTTAACATTAGCCCACCAAGCCACCAAGA
>JANSTT010011334.1:0-72771 GCA_026745375.1 Platyura marginata | reverse complement strand
CAAAGATTAACTTGAGATACATCTAATCCTTAGATATTAAAATATTACATATTTAATGCATTCGTCCTTTTAGGGACTAAAATTGGCCAAAAAAATCACATTTTAATTTTTTTTCTATAATTTTATAATTTTCTCATTCCATCATGATTTACAAAATGCCAATGAAAATTTAAACTGAAAAAACTCCACATTAACCCTGAAGTGGGACTATCAAATTACAGATAATTAATTTATAATTAAAACTTAACTTAAAAATATAAAAAAAGCTAATAATTGCATCTAGAATACAAAGATATAGCAAAATGTTAGTAATCCTTTTGTTGAATTCTAATAGTTTTAAGCTTTGAAGCTTTCTAATAAAATTCACAATACAATTTGAGAGGATGTTTGTCCTTTTCGTTCAATCTTGATGACTGATGACAATTTACAAGACAAAATTCCTTTCATTAAATTTGTAGCAAAGAAAACAACGAGTTTATGTAATTGTTTGCCATTTTCAATTGAAAATATTACTTTAGCTTAAAAAACTAAGTAAAGACTTACTTTACACTTTATCCAAGAGTTTTTCTTTCAACGATGTTTAAGCTTGCGAATTTATGGATAAAAGCCCCATTTTTATAAAACAATTATAAGCTACTCACTATGGATTTTATTTTGGTTTGTAGTTCTGGTTGAAATGAAAGCTTTTTTCATACTGTAGTTCATCGTAAAATTATAATTCGGTAATATTTTAAGACGAAATATTGCTTTTCATTTAGACATTTCTGCAGAATCAGAATCTCTGATATTAATTTTAATTTGATTTTTTTAAACTCAACATGTATTTCAAATATTTCTTCTCCTTAGTAAAGAAGCTAATTTTAACATTCGAAAAGAATAACCAGAAATTAAATCCTTAAAGTAGGACAAAATTTCTATTCTACGGATCTTAAATTAAAAATAAATTACACAGCAAAAAAATGAGTTTTTTTTTATTCATTCATTAGCAAAATGGTGACGGAAGGTGATAAGGCAATCGATGCATTTCAACAATACTACAATCGACCACCAGTATTAACTACGAAGGAGTCGTTTACGACATTTATTTATAATCCAAAGGATAAAAGTGTATTTGGAAGAACCGGATCGAGTTGGAGTAAGTAAATGCTACAATATTTAAATTTAATAAATAATAGTAGTTTAATATTGAATCAAGTTCCCATTTGCCTTGGAAAACCAAAAAAAAACTTTTCTCATCTTCTCATTTTCTAGATGAGCAACTAAACATTTTAATTATTTTTTTTAAGTCGACATTTTCTTCAAATTTCTTTAGATTGCATCATCATTCTAATAACAGTAGTTTCTATTGTGTTAAGTTAATTTAATTAATTTTTTTAGAGTTGTTTTGGAATAATTTGGAGATTTGAGGTATCAAACATGCATACCACGTTCTTCAATAACCCTTTACCCAGGGGTAACATCACGTATTTTTTGTGGAAAATATATTATTTCCAGTTTGTATTATTATAAATTGAAAATAAATAAATTTTACTGCTTATTTTGTCTCGCTCCCTGTCCCTTTCAACCCCCTTCCATACAGTTTTAAACATTAAACAAGAAAATATCGAAATAAAGATATATACAAAAAAGTTTTAATTTTTTGTATTATATAATGGGGAGCCACCATTTTGAAATTTCGTTAAACCTTATATGACCACCCATACAAAACTATACTTTAAAATGGACATCTTTACACATCTTAACTAAAATAAAGCAGAAAAATTTATCTGTTTGTTTCAAATTTTGGGCTGAGCCGGATAGTAGATCTAGTCATTTATAAAGCACACTAATTTAAAGAATAATACGAGTACTAAATGAAATTAACAACAAAACAATAACAAATTCTTTCTTTCTACCTCCTGTTTCTCATTAAGTTAAAAATGTAAGAGGTGCATTGGGACATAGGTTTTCTTCAATTTTGCAAGTGAAATAAATACGTGGTTAGTGTAAGGAAGCGGGTTGAAACACGTGTTGATTGATTTTAAGTTCAAATAGATAGAAATAGCTTTTTGATAGTGAAATTTAATTTTGTACTTGATAAAGTGGAGTTTTTTAGAAAAGTATATTTATTGTTTAAGTTTTATTTCATTTTAAAAAAGATATAATAAAATTTACAAGAGACCAAAATTATAGAGAATTAAAAATGAAATAATTATGGAATTTTTAGAAATTTTAGCATTTTTTTTAAATTTACTCAATATTTCTTGTGGACGAAAATACATCAGGATCGACAAAAATCATAGACAAAAAAGATTTCTCTAATTTCTAATCGACCAAAAAATGCTAAACTTAACCCGTGAGCGCTGCAATCGATTTTATATAATTTTTATGTATTTTTCTAAATATGTTTTTTGTCCTTATTTTTAAATTTTTACCTTCAAGTAAGGTAACCGGATGTTGGTTATGCATAATTTGTTTTTTACTTATTATCTGTTGTTACACATATCTATACCATATTTTTAATATAGGCGAAATTATAACAAATCATATTCATCTTAAGTTAATAAGAAATAAAATAACATTAAAAAAAAAGTACAAATTGGGCAAAGATACAAGATATTCCTTCAATTTTATGATAATATGATGTCAATACTTAATTCACACTAGCTACTTTTTGGCCGTGACCTTTCACATGAACTTTGTCCAAATAAACTTCTCTATTCTGCACAGTAATATTAACTAACACACTTAAATGACATATTGATCCATTTTAAATTAGCTTTTTGACATATAATTCAAAATGGTGTCTGGTTTTGATATTTTTGGCGTACAATTTGAATATAGAAAATTTCGGCAGAGTTTTGTAATAATTAAATTGACTTGGAATATATTATATTTCAAATAGTATATGTTAATATCCTTATTTTGAGGTGTGCTAAACTTGTATTACTCCAAATATTTCTTTTTTACACCTAAAATTTGACAGCTATACGTCAAAAATGTGTATTAATTTTTTGTTTGTATTATTCTGCTTGAAAATATGACAATTTTCATCATATTCACCTTCATAAGGAGGATGTACAATTTCTTTGTTGAACATAAAGTTCAGCTCTGTCATCACGGCTTTGGGTAAGACGGGTTACATTCGATGGTTTTTTTTTCTTTTATTTAGCATGGTTATTTTGAGCATGTGTGGAATAAGAGGTAACATTATTACGTCTGTAGATATTTTTTTGTGTACATAAATAGAATATTCTGTCGTATTTGTATATATATTTTATTTGTCATATACATATATATTTTAGGTATGTGCGTATGGATATAATAGATAGATGTATGTGTGCGCGGTTAGTTTTAGTTACAACGTGCGTTACAATTTTATATTATGTTTTAAATTACTTGACAGTTGAACCATATTTTTATTTAATTTGATATTTTTGTTAGTATTTTTTTCTTATATAGTTAGTTGATGATTTTTAGTTAACAATCAAAATATACATACTTAGTTGTTCTTCATTATTAAATATAGTATGTATGAATGTATGTGGTCAGTAAGTATTGAAACTATATTAATATTTAAAATTTTTATATTAAAATACATTTTTTAGTATATTTACGTCTATGTTAGCCGAAGTCATGTTATCCATATCGGAATTTAATTGTTGTCATTCCCAAAAATTTAATGTAGATTTCGAGCTGTCAGGACAACACAAATACCAACAAAGAAATCATTTGTTAATATTTTCAAATAAATGAGATGCTCTTTATAGAAAGCAAACAAAATTGGTTTGAATTCCCAATACATTACTGTAATTTCATTAGAATTTTAAATAGTTTTTAACTTACATATATGTATGAATTTAAGCTGTGCTATAATCTTATGAATCTTATGCTTAATATAGCAATTCATCAAGAGGTTATAAGTATAATAAAATAAAAAAAAAAAAACGATGCCGATTTGGCGGCATGTATGTAGCTTATTCGCGTAAACAATTTTTTAAAGGCAATCATTATAATTTATATTGTATATGTACCTCTGCCTATCCTACAGGTTGGCATTTGACAAAAAAAACTTGTATAAATTAGTAGATTTTTTTATGCAGAATATATAGGTATGTATATGGAGACTGGTTGCGATCTAATGATATAATTTTTTTTACAACCATTTATTACAAATAACTAATGTTTTGCAATACTATATTAATGCACTTTCTTATACAATATATGTACATCAAACCAAGGTGCTTGACGGTTTATTATTCAGAATGCACAAAACAATTAACAAGAGTCGTAATTCGAATGTCTTTAAAATAATGTCTAAAAACGCATGGAAAGTAAATACGAGTATATGTATATCATCAATGTGAGTGTTTTTCACAATACTCCAAATTTTTAAAATAAGGATTTGATATTTTCTCGAGATATTCAAATTTATATTACAGAATACAGAATTGAACTAATCCTAATTTCAAACATTTGGAGTATTGTCAGAAATAGTCCAATAAAAAAAAAACGATTTTTTTTATATATGTTTTTTATTTTTTAACTTCATTTTTAAATTATTTTTATGTTGAAAGTTGCTTTTCGGGTTCAATTATGAACGGTTCAACCCCCTTTAAAAAAAAGAAATTAAGAAAAAATATAACTTCTCGACTTCCAATATAACAATCGTTGTCAAAAATAGAATAAGCAAAAATAACCAAAAAACACGTTTAACCCTTTCGATCCCAATGGACATATGTCCCGGTAGAAGTTTTCCCTTCATACAAAAATGTTGTATTATTTTTTTATCATCATTATTATTATTTATAACAAAGTTAAAAAACAACAAAACCTCGGTATATAAGCTGATTGCTTCCTGTTTCGAACAGGTTAATTTATTTTTCCACGCTTATAAATAAATAGGTATCAAAATTAGTAATTAATTAAGGTTAAGCTAATATTCTGATAGTTTGCGATCCACATTATTACGTACCAACTCAAAGTTATTTTTCAACCATTCTGATGATGCAATATATCAAAAAGATAATTTTAATAACATTTTGTTTAAATAAAATTTAAATAATAAATGTATCAAAGTGATTAAACAAACAGTTAATCGGAAACATGAATAGTGTCGCCTTATACGATAAATTTCTGTTATACCACGAAGACATATTAATTATTATCTTTTCAAAAATTAAATGACATAGATATTTAAAACAAATAAAAATTAATTGTTTTTAAAAATAAAATATTTTTTGTCTAAAATCTTGATGAAATATAACAGAAAAATAAAAACATTACGAAATGGAAGTGAAGTTCTTCAAATTATCCATTGTCCATATTATTTTTAGTTTTTTAAAAATGCACAAATATAAATAAAATATAATCTCAAAATAGTAACTATTTGCTTCACATAAAAAAAAAACAAAAATATATCGTGACAAAAAATAAAAATGCCCCATTCCTAATTCACCACTGTCTACAACACTATTAAGCCAAAGCCTGGCAAGTACAGTTGTTGAGAATTATAAACATAATATTAATACGTGAACGGTTATACATAGTTGTTACTGTAGGTTACTTATCAACGAATATTGTTCGGTGACGGAAAGGCCGCCTTTTAACCGCGATATTGGGCCAAATTATATAATTTCGAAAGTGCAGAAAGTGCAATAAACCATTACCATACCGTGTGTGTGACAGTATAGTGATTTAGTGTAATAAAAAAGAAACGAAATTATGACAAAATTTGGCAGTCCTATAGTACAACAGCAGCCCGATGAATTGTTCACTTCACTTAGGGAACGGCCACCGCCTTTTAATTTTAAGAGATTCATGTACAACTCACAGGAGGGAACGTTTATGAGTCGTACACCTGCATCATGGGGTAAGAACAATTTTCCACCAAAAAAATATGAGTCATTACTGTTTTTTTTTGGGAAATAATTTTACGTTGACGCAATTCTGATATAGAATCAAAATTCAAAAAATTTTGTGTGTTATGTGAAAAGTGCATTTCCAAAAATAAAATGCTTTGTTGGCTTGGTGACAACTAGTTAATAACATTTTAATCATGAATGAATATAGCCCCGAAATGCCGCCCAAGAGCCAAAAAAATATGCTGATCGCGCAATTCTGTTTTGTACCTTTATTTCTTGTTCTGGTAGTTGTTGACGCGTATTTTTTCGATACTTGTTTTTTTACCATTGACCATCATCAACTCAAGAGCATGCATACTTTTGAACCTTCTATGTTGTGTATGTATAAATGCAGGTGTGTCATCGAATCGGTCGGTCAAGAAATTTTTACCTTTACACACCAATGCAAAATTATGCTTGAACACGATATATGTACCAATATATACAAACATATACATAGGAAAAAAAAACCTTACACCACCTTACAATTATTTAGTGTGAGTGTTGTGTAAAATTAATTTTGGCTTTTTGTTAGATGAAGCATTATTATTACATTTGTAATTGAATTTTTTTTCCGAAAAAATTTCATAGAAAGTGTTAATATACCAATTGTATGACGCATGTGTGGATTGTGGAACGCATTATACATATTGCAAGAAGTTGATCAACAGGTTGTTATTTGTTTACAATTTTTTTTTCAGAAATATGTGAGTTTTTGTTGTCTCTATTGATTATAGTAACTCATTCAAACCAGAAAATTTAACTTTAACATTATGACGAGTGCCGAAATAGATGAAAATAAGTTTTCATTAAATTTTCTTAAAAATGACTTAAAATTAATTTTTTCTACGTTTTGAGTTTACTATATTTACTCCATTCTTATAATCAATATCTAAATTCTAAACGGTTCCATTTTTTAAATTTCTAAATCACTAAGAATTGCAAACAAGAAATACAGTTCGACATCTTCACTAGGAAAATCATTAATCCAAAAATTATATAGGAGAATAGAAGAACAAGAAGTGAACCTTGTGGTACTCCAGCTATTAAATAATAATAAATTTCCCATTTTTGGTCCGAACATAATTACTGAATACCATAAAAATTGTGTTTAAAAAAGAGGCCAAAAAATATCCTCAATTATTTAGAAAAATTTATTCAAAGATTTTTTATTTGCATTATAATTTTAATTGTTTTAAGACAAGTTCAACTTTTCCAATTACCACCAAATTTCGAGAAATTTCTCAAATATTATTTAGAATATTTTTTTTGCCAAGTAATGCGACAAAGTTGATTTTCTCAAAAATGATGTACACAAACATACAATGTAAAATTAGATTTTCAGTAACATACACACAGCATTAAAGTTGAAAAACGTCATTGCGTCAATACTACTTAGTGAGTACATACAATTTAATCTATTTGTACGCTTTTGTTTTACTATAATATCTATTAACATCAGTTTCCTTGATGCTACAATAATTTTTGGGTTATAAAAATAACTTCTCTAGTTCTCTAAAATAACAATAAAGTTGTTTTGAACGTCCTACGCAATGGAAAACAATTAAAAATATTTTCTGATGTCTTTTAAGCTTTAAACAAAATAAATAATAATTCTTATAAAAAAATATTTTTTAGCAACGGCAACCAAACATTTTTTTTTGTATATATATGTAGGTAAGGTGATTTCATGCGTGTACAATAAGTTCAACGTTCTAATTGTTTGTCTACTATCTACACTACATCCATACCTATAAGAAATAATGCCTACATATTAGGTGCCTACATTTTTTGGGTTGCTTGTTATATTTAAATGTATAACTAGTTATAGGTAGTTAAGCTAAAGTAAAATCAATAATTATGTATATATCTATTAAAATTCATTATATACATTGACTATAGCTTAATAAATAGGGCCAGCACTTCTTTTTTAAGGGATTTCTTATTTTAGTCTGTACATTTAAAAAAAAAACCATTTTGTTTTATTCGAAAAATTCTCCTTTTTGTTGTTGTTGTTTATTAATAAATTTTATTAAATAATATAAATAATCGATTAGATTAATGAAATCAACACTTAATAATATTAGGGTATTAAAGTCTGTTAACGCTTCGCCACTGTAGCGCAACGAATATTAATTTCGAGTTTGTTTTATTATTTTTAACATAGATTTCTGTGTGTTAACTTTGTATATACACGGGTTGGTTACCTCAGATGGACAAATTTGCCCGATCGAAATAAAACTTGGCATGGAATTAGTAGTCATCTAGTAGTATCTAGTAGTTCAATAATTCATCTAGTAGTTCTTTAGTTTTGGAGATATGGATATGGAACTTCCGTCAGCCAGGCACTATCTCCGATCTCAACCAAATTTGGGCAGGGATTAAGTACTCATCTAATAGTATCTAGTAGTAAAATATTTCATCTAGTAGTTCTTTAGTTTTGGACATATGGTCATTTTAATTATTATTTCCGGCTGAGGTGACCTTATAGAACCCTTACTATTTATGACCCGATTGAAACCAAATTTTACCAAAAGTTAGTAGTTATCAAGTAGTATCTAGTAGTAAAATATTTCATCTAGTAATATTTAATGGAAATAAGTTTTCTTGTTGTTTTTGGTTGGTTGATATGAATTTTGACCACTTCATTTATTGTTTTATTTATTATTATTTAGATTTTGTTGTTTTATGAATTATAATTTATTTTTTTGATCTAATTTATCAGGCTTTTTTTAAAAAATAATATTTAAGCTATCTTTTTCAAAATTAAAAAAAAATATTTGTCTATAGTTATAAGTAATGAAGTTTAAGTTAATTAAATCAAAATTAAAAATTTAAAAAAAATATTAACGCTTAAAAAATAATCAAATCTCAAACTATATACAAATTTATGCAGTAACTGACATGAATCATTTTATAAATAATTAGGTTATTAATAAAAATTGTATTTATGTAAAATAGAACCGGAAATAGAATTTGAACAACATGGTTAAGATCAAGTTTAATTTGAAGTAATAAAATGAGTTAAATATGAAAATGGATAATAAAAATTTGGAAAAGTATTAGTTAAAAGCTCAATTCAATGTGTGAAAATTCACATTTATTCATTTCAAATATACAAATTGGGATTCTATAATTTAAGTGAAAAATTCTATTCTCGATATATTTGAAATAATTCTGATCGATTGCATACGTTCGTTAAACTAAATATTCTACATATTAAATACAATAGAATTTTTTACACAACACTAAAGCCAAAGTAAACACATAAAGTAATCCAAACCATATTGTGAGGAATTACATATATTTTGTAATCTCTAATTTTAATTATTTTGCGGTTTATTGGTTTGTTCTACTTATATAAACAAAACCATATCACATTCTAATCAATTTGTCGACTTATATGTTTGTGTATGATTACGTTACATTCTTTATTTTATTTCTTAGTAAAATATGATTAATTTACAAATTAAAAATAATTAATCACTCTAGCGTAAAAATATATTTTACATTGATAGTCAAAATAATTGCATTACTATTTAAAGAAATTACCGATTCTAGCGAAATTTATTAGATTCAACTCAACTGACGGAGTTTATATGTAAATATTATTATTGCACATAATTAGAAAATCTTTTGCTTTAATTAATTATTGATAGTTTCGACAGTGGCGACTCTCGGTGATTTGGACAGAGGATACAAAACACATGGACATTTAAAAAATATAAAAAAACGTTTATATGAGCATCAAAGTGTATAAAAAAATATTACGCTACTATAGGTACTATAATAAATGAATAAAAGTAATAAACGGCAATAATTCCATACGTCAATAAAAATAAAAGATTAACTTTTTCGAAGAAGTATGTATTTAAAATTTAATCAATATGTCTCAATACGTTTGGGGAATTTGGTCGGAAGAGTCGACATTTAAACTTTAAAAATAAGAATTTATGACTTGTTTAAATTTAAATACTTTTTCGAAATTATTTTTCTGCCCACCAAATTTGCCGCTGTTTATAATCAATTAAAATTTGTCCACAATAAGATATCTCTATTCTCTACTAAGCATTGATAAAGGAGAACTATACCTAAACATACATACATATTTATGGTAGAAAATGCATAATTATATTGAATAATACAGTCGCAATTGCGTAGTCAACCATTAAAATAAAAAACATTGCTATTAGTGTCTTGGCGCACATTTTATGCTCAATAAATCAATGCATTTCTAAAATATTTGACCTTGCAATTTGAATAACTATAAAAATACCATTTGGTTTTTATTGTTATTTATAAATATAGAATTTAATGAGATTTTATTGAATTTAAAATAATACAACAAGCTATTCTTTAAAATAGAGACGTATTTGGAATATGCCAATTAAGACTTGACTTAACACTAGTTGAAATACGATAAAAATACGCGTTTTTAAAATTCAAAATAAAAAAATAATTAAATTCTATTTCATATTAACGTTTCCGTTCAACAGAATGTTTTTGAAGAATATTCTACACACGCACAAAAAAGTAGAAAACAAAAAAAAAATTGACTCGTGATAACTTCGGCGTTACTCATGGGCTATTAAAAAAATGTAGTTCACATTTACTAAAAATAGAGAAATTCATACTAACGTAACATAATACAGTATTCGGTAGTGACACATTTCCTGACAACTTAAGATTAGCCAGAATTAAACATTTATTGTTGAAAGTTTACATATTTACTGATTATTGATTTCTTTATTCATGAACTCTTAATATTTGGAAACTAACCTTTTGAACTATTCAGCTAAATCTTTAAATCTTATTTTAAGCTATCGACCACAGTATAAATCAGTTTATTGAGAAATATGATCAAAAACTATCCATAGTAAGCTTTCACAAGGCTCTATATTGGGACCATTACTTTATCTAAATTTTGTTAATGACTCTTTAATATAAAAACTAAAAGAATAATTCAATTATTTGCTTACAGCATGCAGTAATTAAGTTGAAAGTTGAAAGTTGAAATAACCAATATCAAATATCTAACTTTATTAAATTTCCTCAAAATACGATTACCCATAAGTAAAAACCGAAAGTACTAACGAAATAAATTGCATTTTCGGTAAATAAATTTAATTTCGTAATTGAATAATCCAATTATAAAAAAAAAAATTAAATGTTAAGTTCAAGTATTATTCGTCAATCACTTTAGACTAAATTTATGTACTATATGTATGTACACTATAAAATGAGTCATGAACCAAACCTATTATATCCATATACCAATTAAATGAAAATTAATTTGATTATTTTATTTAAGAATCAATTAAATGACCCATGTTGTTTACATTAAGAGTTCAAAGAAACTGTTTGCTGTCTAAGCAAATTCCCTCTAGAAAGCATTTGTTAATATTAAACGTGTACTAAAAGCATAAAAATATAGTGCAGACTAAAATGTTATATAGACATTTATTATATATTTATGTAGGTATATAGAGTTGTATAGACATAGACAAGTCAATGATTAGTATATAGACTTTTAGTTGACCCAGTAAAATACACCCAACCATGTATTTCGTTCATGAATTGTATATCATCATATTGTGTTCAGAACCGTATTCAGTGTAGTATTGAAATTGAACTTACTTTTGGTGCTTTGACATTTAAAATTGGCGATTTTCATTTAAAGTCGATTGGAAGCCATTTTATAACGCTTAATTATATTTTTTTAAATAGCAATAATTGCCTCTCCAATGCACATTTACTTTAGAAATCGGTTACGATTTAGCTTCGCAATAGTTTTTTTGAAATTTTAAAATAATGGTGAAGAGAAAACATTTTTACCATCCAGTAAGTTTTGTTGTTTTCAGAACATAGGTAATTTATTATATTCAATCATTTTATCTTAATAAAGAATTAGTACTTCCGTTTTATCAGTGAAATTAAATATAATAATCGCATTGGTATAATAAATACATAATTCAAATATTGAAAAATAATAATTTTGTTTTTAGTTATTGTTTGGTGATTTTTTAATGCTCAACATTGTGGAACATTTTTTTTTTTCTAAAAATATCAATTGTCATGTTTTTTTTGTATTCCAGAATACGAAAGATTCAAAATGGCGTCCAATTGAGTTGAAATTTTTACAGAGGTTTTGCTGGTACTGAAAGACAACATTTCCCACCCTATTCATTTTTGAAATTTGAGGTATACAGAAATTTCCTTTATCTATCTTGGAATGCGGGAAATATTAGGACGAATTCAGCATTATTTGTGTAAACCGGATTCGGAACATATAAATACGATTATCCACAATCTTAGATTTAAGAAAATGTTATGAGCTTTCCTTGAGATAATTTATCTATAAAAATTTTCGGTTATGAATTTACGTTTCACTCTGATTGTTGTTATTCATGTTTCTCTGGCGATGGATTTTATTTAAGTAGACAGAAACATTTTTTTTTTTCGGTAAACTAATAATTTTCTTTAATTTTCAGCTAAAATTGGCATTTTCTACACAGTTTTCTATGGAGTCTTGGCCGCCTTAGTTGCTATTTGTATGTGGGTATTTTTTCAAACACTAGATCCCCGTATCCCAAAATGGAAATTGGAACGATCGATTATTGGAACAAATCCAGGTTTGACTATAAACTAATTCGTTACTATTTCAGATTAAAAATATTTACATATTTTTCTTATTTGAAGGTCTTGGTTTCCGACCATTGCCACCAGAGGATAATGTTGAAAGTACCCTAATTTGGTATAAAGGAACCGATTATGAAAACTATAAACAATGGACTGAATCACTTACAAAATTCTTAGCAGGTAATATTTTATAGTAAAACATTTTCTGATTGTAAAGTGTGACGTTGAAAAATTACCTCAAATTAATTATTCCGAAAATTGTTCCACTTAAATGAAATAGTATTTTCTATTGGACATCGGCCAATATAGGCAAAGTCTTTGATTTATTTTTGGGTTTGCGCATGAAGACAAAATGCATCAAACTATAAACAAATTTTCTATTTCTGTGTTGTGATACAAAACACACAAACACATTCCACATATATAGTTTTAAAATGTTTTTGTTTTTAATTTTTAGTATACAAAACACCTGGTCTGACGCCAGGAAGAGGCCAGAATATTTACAATTGCAAATATACATCTCCACCACCACCCGGCCAGGTGTGCGATGTCAATATCAAGGATTTCAGTAAATGTACACAGGAAAATAATTACAGCTATCACAAAAGTTCGCCGTGCGTTTTCCTTAAATTAAATAAAATCTATGGATGGATTCCCGATTACTATAATCAAACTAATGATTTACCAGAGAAGATGCCACTGTCGCTAAAGACATTTATTAATGATCAAGAAAAAAAGGATCCAATAGAGGTAGGAAGTTTAAATTTGTTTTTTTTTTTTTACAGAAATCTTAAGACTTTTTGTAATATTTCTAGTTGAATACTATTTGGGTGTCTTGTGAAGGAGAAAATCCAGCTGATGTTGAAAATGTTGGCCCTATTGAATATTATCCCAGACAAGGATTCCCTGGATATTACTATCCATATGAAAACTCAGAAGGTTATCTAAGTCCATTAGTTGCTGTTCATTTTACAAGACCAGTTCGTAAGTAATTTATTAATATTTTATTGGATAACTGTGTGGATACTTAATGACGATTGACGTCTCTGTGAGATCAATTATCCCTAATTTTATTTTATTTTCTGTTGGCTTCAGTCAACTGGATTCCTACTTAAATTAACGAATACTACCTGTAGATTGGACAATAGGAGTATATTCTTTCCCACTAGTACATAGATGCACTATAAGCATAAATTAAGAAAGCGTCCATAATCCAGTTAGGCTTTGAGTTCCTTTTCTCTATTTTAAAAATCTTTTCAAATATTATGAGAGGAGCATTAGAGATTTTCTCATATTTATAAGTAAGAGGTCTTAACGGCCAATATTTTCTTACATATTTTATGAATTAAAAAAATATGTGGATAAACCGAGCAAAGATGTGTTCTTATTTTTAAGTAAATCGAAAGAAATATTTAGTGGGAGAATACAAAATGTTTTTCTTCTTTTTTTTCTTAGGAGGTATCATCATCAACATTGAATGTAAAGCCTGGGCACGCAACATCATTCACGATCGTAAAGAACGGATAGGATCTGTACATTTTGAACTGTTAATTGACTAACATAAGCTCAATTTATATTGTCTGTTTCAAAGATGACCAGTAGTTAAACAGTAAATTTAAAACCAAATAGCGTGCGTGGTAGAAATAGGTACAAACAAAGGATTTGCCGGAAAACACTACGAACTTACTGCGAAATAGATTTAAGTAAAAAAAAAAAAGAAAAGAAAATTGTGTATTTTAGTGAATTAAGTGAGTGTGAAAAAATTTGTATTATTTTAAAAGATCTGTTGCCATTTTTATATTATTTTTTTTTCCCAATTAGAATGTCAAATTTTTGGCATTACATTTAAAAACAAATTTATTTTTTTAAATTGATAGTTATTATCTCATGCGAATCTAAAAAATGATAATTAATTTATTAATATCAAATACAAAATATTTCAAAAATTAAAAAAAAAAAATATTAAATATAAGATCCCTTTTTATGTTCTTATTTATTCTGCCTGTCGTATTATTGCCTTAATATTACAATCACTAAAGTGCTAATAGAATGTAGTAATCTCTTTTATATTATTATAAGTTTTTTTTTAGATGCTTTTCGTTATTTTTCATAACCTACCTAGGTAATTGCTTAATAAAAATTTTGTATTTGTTTTATTTTAATTTTTAAATTCTTTTTTATTTGACTTAGACTATTTGAAAATTATCTATAATTTTAGGTCAAGTAGAAAATTTCAAAATTGACTCTCTCAATGTTCAAACATTTTATTTGTGATTGTGAATAAATTTCTCTTCTCTCTTAAGTAATGCAGTGGCTCTTGTGTATAACTACCAAGCAGACAATTTTTTTTTAAGTATTCTTCATTATCAAATACATACAAAATAGCTTTTGTGTAATTATTTCTTAATACTATAGTATATACATATGTTATGTAATGTACCTACACAGTGTTGATTTTTTTTTAGATAGAATGTTTGTATAGCAATAATATAATAGAAATAGTATTTTTTTGTTTTTTTTAGTTTACATGCTAAAACAGTTTAACCATTATGTACCAATGTGCCTATATGCAGATAAAGAATTTTTTTTTGAAAAAATTATATTACAAAAACAGTTTTGGCACGTAAACTGAAAAATTGCCCAGGATTTTTTATATATATAAGTTTAGCCTTAAATAATAGTGTATATTTAAATTCGAATAATTAACAATTTACCTAATATCGTACTATCGTAGACAATACAAATTATCACAAACATGAACACGAAACAGTCTAATCAAGTTTAAAATACAATTTGTATTCAGCACCAACACTCTCTACTTAATAATCCAGTTTAAACATTTATAAAAATTGTATGATGTTTTTAGTTAGTACATTACCAATAATAATTAAAAATCACAATAAAAAAAAATACGCAAAAAAATTCGCTAATAAATTATCATTTTTTAAGTGCAAAAGTACAATTTTTATAAATTTTCATAGTATTTTTTTTTTCCTACGAATTTTACATTGTACAAAGTATATTTTTCATAACGAAAATTTAAAATTATTTTTTTTAGATTTTTTAAAAGCTTGTTTATAAAACTCAGCATTATAAAATCTCTATTACAAATTGCGTCCTGGAATGATATTCCGCTTAATAAATAATGTGTAAAATTAAAAAAAAAAAAAAATTATATATTTTTAATACTCCTTGTAAAATTCATAAAATGATATTTTGAAATATTTTTTTTTGTAAACATATTTTACTAAATTTGTACAAAATATAAAAATGAATTTAATCTGTACCTACTAATTCTGTTTTATTGATTTAAAATAAAAACAAAACCAAAAATTTATGTTTTATTCGAATTCTAACTTTAATTCAAATGTAGCTAATACTATTTACAAAATGTATGTTAAATTAGTAATCTGGTACTGATATTTATTTTTTCAATGCCATAATCCAGAATTGAAAATAAAAAACTAACCATAACCATAAAAACATAAAATAACCATAAAATAACAATAATAATAACCAGTATCAGTCTCATGTCCAGAGACCAATGAGGTGTTTGGTGCCAACCTGGTTTGAAGTTTCAATGTGGATTATTTTCATAGTGCCTTCAACCGTCTGGTCCCCCTGATGAAGCTGCCGAATAGGTACATCTCCTACAAATTAGTGCACTAAACACTTTTCAGCGAATACCCGTATAGACAAGCCACTCAAAAAGAATGTGTTTGGGTGGGTTTATTTCTAAGCCTCATTTTGCACAGTCATTGGCTCTATCAACTTACATATTGCCTGTTGGGTTTACAATATTAGTTAGTAGATCCCTAGTTGTTTTAATGTTTAAATGAATTAATTAATTTCGCAAAAGAATTCCACAGTATGAGACCAGTATGAGGTCTAAAAGAAAAGGACTCCATACTTTTAGTTTATACAGGGTGGCCTATTAAGTATAGTTCAAACATATCAGTCAGTAAAATTCATTGAAATGCTTACAGATTTTAGATTGTACGGTTGTCTTTCTTTTGAGCTTAAGCTGATGAAAATCGGTTGACCAGAAGTTATAAATATTTCAGTGAATTATTGCATTTTAGTGACTGAAAATTTGCAATATGCTAACACTTTGGCAACGGTACATTTGCGGACATTGGTCTAATGTATTTTTTCTTTATATTATTTACCCCCCTGTACGCCAATATACGTTTGGACTATACTAAATAGTTTACCCTGTAATAAAATAAAATTAGATTAAAAAAATTGTTTTTCAAAGGAGTGATCTAATCCCGCACGTTAATTATAAATAGTGCGCCGATATTATTTTCTAATTGTCTAATAAACCATAATGTACCTTGAAAATATATTTTACTTTAAAATAATAATTTATGCAAATATACTATCTCTTGAAATAATTTATTTCACACTTAGATTAATTGAAATTAAAATTTAATTCTATAATTGAATTAAACAGCTGGTTGTATCATTGGTAAGATATACGTCATTTAAATTACTCATATAGAGAATATTATAAGATTAAAGTGGTTTTAATTGATTATACATTTATAGTCTTAAGGATTTATGATGACAGTATGTTCAAGAAAAAAAGTGGAGGTGGTGATTTTAAATCATCAATCAAATAATGATATTTAAGTATTACTTAATGAAACGTAGTCATATACTTTTTTAATTTGTACCTGAAAATAAAATCTACACGCAATAATCAAATTCTGAAACTAAAGCTTTTAACACCACATACACCAATTTTTTTGATTAGCATGTAATTAAGTCATCAAATATATAAATTCCTCCCTGTGGACTATTTTTTATTTTCAGTTTACTACAGTTTACATACTTACTAAAATCCATTTCAATAGGTGACTCATACTAAACAATACTTATTTGTTGTCTAAAATTTGTATACACAAGTACACAAGGTGATGGAAAACGTGCAATCATTTTTTTATTATTAACGAGACATGTGTTTCTTAAGTTAAAAAATTAATTTGAAAATAATCAATATTTAATTTCGTTAATTCAGAAACCTTGGTAGTCATGTGTTGAGGCAACGGTACAAGCACAGAGAAATATTTATAGTTTATATTTTGCGATAACCTAAAAAAACAAATGAAAAACTTTAAAGTAAAAATGTCTTTTTTGATTATTATTCTTTTGTATTATTAAGCTTAATATTTTTTGACTAATGAAAACATACACTAATAAAAATAATAAATGGTCACCAAAACTTACTGTCATCTAAATTTCAATTTAATGTCATCATCCATCAGAGTTGGTGATCATTTATTATTTGTGAGGACGAAAACCTTTTGGATTAAAAATAAGATTTCTGAGGACCATTTAAATACCACCCTTTTAAAAGTAGATACCTTCATACTAGTCCAAAAACAAAACAAAACAAAAAAAGAAAATTTTGAATAATTACAAATTTTTATAAAAAATATCTTAACAATTTGCACAAAATTCTATAGCCAGAACGTTAATTAAGGAAAACTGAATTCGCACATGTGAAAAACCATATGACTAAAATTTCAATATCTGCGAAAAATAAAACAAAAACTTTTCTTGTGTACCAGTTTAAGGTAATTTCTTATATATTAAAATATTTATATCTATAGGGAAACATGTCAGAAACATGTCAGAAACATGTCTCCACAATATAATTATTGATGTAACCTCAAAATATTAATTAATCACATTTGAAACATTAAACATTATTATTACTAATTACACAAACACTCCAAATTGCATTTTGATTTTCACATGGACGGAATAAATAAAATGCGGCTACGACGAACCATCTGATGAAGCAAATAAGTCTCTCTGCTTTACATAAACATTTGAATACAAAAGTTAAGGTCAACAAAACAATCCACAACAGAGAGATGAAATAATTGTATACATATACAGTTTACCATTACTATTTCATCCACGGAACGCCACTGTAATGCGGTCGTTCTTTTAATGTTCCCCTTTATTGTACTGATTGTGATTATTCTGTAATTATAATAAAGAACATTTTGTTTATAATAACAGATTAAAAAAAAAATATTGTGGATTTTCTTATCAGTTGCTAATATAAGTTAATTATACATTATAAAAGATAATTAGTATTTATTTATTAAGAATCATTATGGAAGATTAATTAATTCATAAATGCAAATATTCTAAGTCCTTATAAATTTTATGGCCATACGCAGGCATAAACATTTTTGTGGCATTGCAAAAAAAAAAATTATGTAAATCTGTGTTTTTTTTATTTATGCATAACACGTCACGGTTAACCATAATACGTCATTACAACGTAAATGACTTTTTTTTTTGGATCTCAGCCAAAACAAAAAATTAACTTTACCCGTGTATCTTATACAAGATTTTGTAATACAATAAATATTATCTATGTATGTATGTATATACGAAAGACTTCAAAGCCACTTTTAATTAACACAGCTGTTTCATAAATGACTACAAACTCTTTTCGTTCTTAAAATATACTTTTAGACTTTCGTTAAATAGCAAAAAAAATTCTACTTATCACGATGGTTTCGTGTGATTAGTGTACGATTCGTATACAATACAATATGCTAGATTCTCCAATATCTTGAAACTTGAATCATAAGTCAAATTTATCTTGAGGTTGTGAAAGTCGTTTTACATCAGTCGTTTACGAGACGAAACTAATAGTCCGGTAAATTTTAATGTGCGCAAGGTTTTTTTGGTAATTTTGTTTTTAGAAATACCGAAATGTATACAAAATATTTAATTTGAAATGTCTCAGGTTTTTTTTTTTTGGAATTCGACATTTTGCTTGGTTGATATTTATTTTTTTTTAAATGTTTGTGATTTATTGAAATATTAACATAAATTTAGATTTGATCACTCTGAAAAAAATGAATAATTTTCAAAAAGAAATCAAGGTCCTAGATGCGTTTTTTATAAATTTCCATTTCATTTTAAATTCGATTCTACATAGAATAAATAATTTTATTTTGTGAAACTAATAATCTCTAAATTCCAATAGTTTTATGATATAAATCCAAATTATATAGATCCTCCAAGAATATTCATCAACAGTCACCAATGTAGGGTTTAGCGAACAATGACATAGAGAGTAGGGTGCATTTTCATTATATGCACGATTTTTTGTTGTTGAGAAATTGAAATGTGGCGGAAGTGAAAAACTTGGGTAAAATATTCCCTCTAATACCTAAAGTATGAATATAGGAAAATGTAATACTATTTTAAAGGAAATTTTATAAGCTATAATTTTATACTTAATAATGTTTTTCGTAAATGTAACGGTTCAAAAGTTATAGGCCAAAATATGAAAAAGGTCATATTTTTGACCTTTAACCCGAATGCGCGACCCTAAACGTTTTTTTTTTGGTTCAAATTTCACCCACATTTTTTTAAACCCACACCCAAGTTTTCTATCCCCGCCACATTTCAAATTCTCAAAAAAAAAATTTGAAAATACATCCTAATAGAGAGTTCTAAAGCAAATAAGAATTAGAGCTTTTCAAAGATATTAAAGTAACTTTTTCGCCACATTTTAAGCAACAATTTGGATATTTTTTCTTAAGTCTTAAAGTTACATTTTTTTCTTTAAATTAGTATGCATCAAAATTGTCCGAAGTGTGTAGATCAATAATGGTACTCAGAGAAAAATTTTGTCGTCACAACAAATAATGGTAACGAATTACAGTGCACTCGCGAAAACTCGAACGCCCGTTAACTCAAAATCCCTAAAACTCGAACACTTTTTTTTATATGGAAATCTCGAAAACTCGAACTGCTTACTCTCGAAAACTCGAACAGTTTCATTCATTCAATTATTCTTATATTATATTCTTATAAATGTCTCAAAACTCAATTTGTACGTGTAACATCTAACGGTACTTCAACTGTTCTTGGATTTCCGCGAAAAAATCGCTGGAAGATAGATGGGTGTTTTGCATTTTTCTTCAGTCAGACTCAGTTTTGATTTATTGTTGATTAGGTAAAGATCGCGTTTTAAGTCGTTCAAGCAATGAAGCAAACAAAAAAATGTATTGTTTTGTCACTAAGTGAAAAGTGTGTCGTAATAGATGCACTAAATAAAAGTGCATGTGTTTTCCAGCTTGCCAAGAGGTTTTGTGTGGCAATATCAACTGTATCGCGGATTAAAAAAAATAAAGAGAATATATGTACATACAGTCATCAGTGACAAAAATATTTAAAAAACTCTACGAACGGCCAAATATCCTAGAATGGAACATAAATTACACAATTGAAATTGTTCCTGAAAGAAAGACTGAATTTGTTTTTTTGATATTTTTTTTTGTTTTTAATTGTAGGTATATGTAATTTAAAATGAAAATGAAAATAAATTAGTTTGTTATTAATTTTATGAATTTGTTCTTATTAATTAAATAAAGTGGCCATGTCCGTTCATAAAAGTGTTTTTTTGTGTTCGAGTTTTCGCGAGTGCACTGTAGATTACGAATTAGATTCGAAACAATTTTCAATTATTATAAATTATTTGTAGCAATTCGCTGATCTGGCAAACGGATTTGTGATATTCTGATATTAGTAAATCAATTTTATAAACAAAATTGCAAAATACACAAACATGTAAAACCATTTAAATGTTTTTCTTGAATTAATTGAATTTTTTTTTCTTCACTAATTGGGATTTTAACATAGATATTATTTATTGATCAAATTGAAAATAGATATTACTGTGATAACTTATGTTGACTGTTAAATATATATATAACTTAAACACATAACTACTGTTTGTCTAATGACAGTCTAAGCATAAAACAAAAGTAAAAAAAGTTATTAAATTCTTTCAATAAACTTTAATTAATTAATTTCAATTTTAATAGAAAACAATTATTGGACGAAACCAATCAACAAAAAGCTTTAATAGAAAGTTTATGCTTTTGGCCAGTGTTACCAAGAGAAAATTAGTTTCCATATCGATTTTCTAAGCATACAGAACAAAATAATAATACTTTCAATGGTCTTTCGTTGAATTTAGGCCAACTTTTATTCTATTTATCAGTAAAATCGTGACAATAGCATGCAATGACTAATGATGACTAAAACTTTATTTTATTAACTAAGACATGACGTCGTCAAAAAGAAATATTTTAGTTTTTATACTTATATTATGTATCTCTAACTATCTGATATAAAAGAAGAAATTATTTTTTTGGTGCCTTTATTCTGAATTGTAAGTATATTAGTTTCAGTTTTTAATTGATTTCAATTTTTTTTTTTTGTCAACTTAAAATATTTTTCGTTAAAAAGCTTTTCTGGAACTTCAAATTCTTTGTTCAACTGTAAATCGATCCCTTGCTTAAGGTGTTGCCAAACCGACTATGCTAATATTTGTTTCCCATTTGTGTCAATCTGAGTTAATGTACATAAATAACGTTTTAAGGATGAGAATGGGCCATGCATATTTACTTTATTATTAGTGTATTAATAAAAAAAAATAATAAAAACATTTACACATTAATTTGTAATTTGTGTATTTATTATCCAACACATGCGCAATAAGTTATACTAACGACTTAAATTTATTATTTTTTTTATGTCGTCAAATAACTTATTAGGGCCACTGTAATACAAATCCGATTCTCAAATACCATAATTTTGAAAAGTTTTTTTTTTTTATTAAATTTCACAATCTAGCGGATTTTCTTACAAGGTCGAGTTTTATTATAGGAAAGCACTTAAAGTGTTTCTTTTTTGTTTTTGCAAAAACCCTTCAAATACTCGCCATTTTCCCGAATTTATTAAAACACTGCTATAATTTGAAATATTGCCTATTGTTAGTCTCTTTTTTAACGCGCGCTCAAACACCCGGCTACCATTTGCAAGCATTGACCCGCGAAAAACAGTAACGTTCCCTCTCTAGTCTAGTCGGTCATGAACCTGCGATCTCCCGCTGCAAAGGTAGCGACTGAGTTATTTGGTCAGTTGTGCAGTAATGCCAACGACCGATTTATTTATAGACAAAGCCCACTGTAATGTTTATTTTGGACTGTTTTTTATTGCACTTTTTATGCCAAGTAGAGAAAAAGCTCAGTATTAAAAAAAAACCGAAGAGAAAGTTCTGATAGATAATATTGGTTTCTACAACGGATTACTAAAAATTATTTATTCTAAGACACTGTTATAATTTTTTTAATGTCAATCAATAGTCAATCGTCATTATAATGACAATAGATATTATTGACTATGTTTTTATATATTTTTTCCACCATAGACAACTTTAGACTATCATTTTGGCTATCTACAATATTCTTCTTGAATTTATATGTCCCATTCTCTGTGCGCCCGGTTACAGTGCCCTATTTCCCATATGGTATAAGGTTATGAATTTTAATTTTGATAAATGCCAAATCAAAAACTTGAAATTTTAAAATCTCATATTGTATTCTATTACATATACGAAAATCAAATAAAATTTCTCATATAATCATAACACAGTATATTTTTAGAGTTACTATGTTTTTACACACAACCACAACTACACAAATATAAAGTAAAGTACGTCCACGTGCATTCAACATATTGTTTCATGAATTGTGATAACATTTATAGTGAGTTGTAACTCTCTCTTTGCTCAAAATAAGCAACTATTGCATTTGTATGCAGCAACAGTTGTTCGATAAGTTCATTACTTTGTCACGTTCACGTATTAAAGGTTCAATCCGTTTACTGCTTTTAGTTGTTATACCTACTGGCCACTTGTAATTCATACGTATGCAGTAAACATATACCACTCAAAAATTAAAATCTACTTAACATTTGTTAGTGTATGAGTTATGTTATCATATGAGTGTACAATTTTTTTTTTTGTTTTTTTTTTTGAATAAATGTATTTTATCATCAACATTATTTTCACATTTTCAATTGAAGACTCATTCGAACAAAATTATTTTATATTTCCGAGACACTTTCACTCTACTATACTAAAACTAAGGAACCGTTACTAGCTAGCTAGTCGAGAGAGTCAGTCGCAAGCAGAACTCCGTTGAATTTACACGCAATATAACGACATTCCTATATAAGTAGTAGTCGAAAAAAAAACGTGTGTTATATTTCATTCATACAGGCCTAGGCTTATTAGTCTCTTCTATTAGGTGTACTCAATCAAATTAAGGAAAGAAAATTGGATTTTGGTTTCGGAAATCGGAAATAATTTTTTTTTTGTAGAAAATTAACTTTTCAACTATCTACATCTGCTTGTGATTAACTAACAGCGCAATTATTGTATGTAGAAATAAGTTTCGTATATTTAAATTTAAAGAGTGTGATAATAAATAATCGCTCACATACTTAACTAATTAAGTCTAAATAATCAGACTATATATTCTACATATACCTGCCAAGTGAGTGTAAATACATTTACTTTATATAGTATGTGTATTTGAGTTCATTTAGTTATTAACTAAAAAAAAAAAATTGTTTGTGATAATTATTTAAACAACAAATTAATATAAATCAAGTTATGACTGATAAAATTGATGAAAATGCTAAAAATGGTGTGCCTCCAGTCACAATTTATGAATTTCCCTATATGAGAAAGCCTAAAGGCAAACGAAGTATATGGCGTGGACTATACAACAAGGATAAAAATTACATTCTTGGTCGAACACCTAAGAATTGGGGTATGTATCCGTGATTGCCAATAAATAGTAACACAGAATATTAAAAAATAACTTAATTTTAATATTTATAAATATTCTAATTAAAAAAAAAACCAGACAAGGTAATAAATAAAATAAGAACAAGGTTAGTTTGCTTAAGAAAAAAATTATTTTTAGTTTTTTTTTTTTTCTTCTTTACTTCAAGTTAAATTGCGGCCAGTGTTTTAATGTATTCAAACAAAAATAAACAAAACGGGGATTTTCCGTTTTTCATTTGAAATATTTTATATACGTCATAGTATTACTTGATTTTTACTGAGATGATGTAAATTTTGTCGTTGTTTTATTTATAAATCCATTAACCATTGTTCTTAGAGATCAATTTGCTCATTTAAATTCCACATTTCACATTGAATATAAACTTCAATTTTAACAGAAGAGTGAATATTAAAAAAATATTAATTTTGATTTTAATCAGTTGAATTCGAATGACACAAGGTTCTATAGTTGGACCATTTTGATTCATTGCATATTAATGACAGAGTGATCTTGTAGAATATCTATAAGTTTTGTATTTAAATGCGAAGTTATTTATTTATTGTTGTGATACTGTTTATATTAACCCTTTGAGTCGTTATTTATTTTGTTTTTATATGTTAAAATAGGCAAAATAACAATTTTTTCTAACTTTTCCGTCAATCCGTCAATTCCACTATCCTCTGGGATAATGTATGCATTTCTGTACATCTATACTAAAATAGAAAATGATAATTCCATAAAATAAACGGCAATTTAAAATTTAAAGTAATGTACACAATTGTGTACAGAACGAATCAAAGGGTTAACGTGAGTTGCTCAATTCTAAGCGTAGTTTTGATATTATCGCGAATATTTCTGGAATAATTTGTTCAATTCATTATTTTTTCGTCCCTAATTTATCATTATAAATACTTATCGTTCTTCGGGAACCATTGCAATGTAAAAAAGTGGTTATTCGAGTGTTTTTCTCGAAAGACATTGAACATTTTAAATTCATTTTTTATTAATTTTTTTTGCTTAAAATCTTAGAACAATATTTATAATTGTCATAACTTTTATTTTGATTTTCCGAAAAACAATTTGGATTTTTTTTTATTTTTAATTTTTTTTTAGTACGTTAACAATAGGAATGCAATTTTGTCTGATTTCTTATAGTTAACGTATTTTTTATTTTTACAACAATAGGAACTTTATGAGTCTAATGTAAATGAGTAAATGTACACTATTTTTCAGGGAATAATTTCTCTTTATCAGATGATCCAAACACGAGCTTAAAGAAGAGTCAATTTTGCCAATTTTTAACTGCAAAATTAATTTTGTCTTTTATAAAAATACAGTTATAAATAATTTTTAAATTTGAAATGAAATGAATTTGAAATTTTTGTGCAAGAATTTTTTATTCTATACCCAATTTAGTATCTATTTTTAACTTTCTGCCTATATTAGAGTTTATTTAATTTTTATTAAAATTATTTGTATATAAGTATATGTGTGTGTAATTTAGTTACAATTTTTTTATTTCTTAGCAACTATTTATCCGGGCCCTACATAAAAACTTTTTGTAAACTATGATCACAATCAGTAATTCTAGCTATCACACACCAAATACCGTAAAACTGTCGCCAAATGCTTGACATAATTTGAGATAGTTTTATCTCGTATAATTTATCATAAATGGACCATTATTAAGTTTTTAGATGTTTATAGAGTATTTTCGTACCGATTTTTATTTAGTGTGATGCTTAATGTAAATATGTCGCAAAAAGATTACAAAATTACTCCTATTAAATTTACAAATTATTTTTTTTATTTTTTAACTAAAATTATTTTTATCAATTTTGCTTTATTCTTTTACATAATTCCATAAACTGGTGTTCCATAAATTTGCCAATGAAAAAATTCTCGACCATGATTTAAAAACCAAGACACAAAAAATGTGTTTTATTATTTTTACATAATTTCAATATATATATATTGATGGCTTATATATACAATTCCCGCTAACTCATTTTTACCGATTTTTTCAACAACGACAAAAAAATACTCTATATGTTTTAATTAGTATCAAATAATTTACAATGAGCAACAATTTATCAACAAACTAGTCTTAAAAATATTTTAAGAATAATAATTTATCACATTTTTATTTAAATTAAACTAAACGTATAACTCAACTATTTTCCTTTAATGAAGTAATTACTTTACTTTTAAATTTAACTAGTAGGTCTAATTTCAATAATTAAACATATTTTCTCAATGCAAAGTTGTTTGTATATACTTAGTAAAATAACAAATTAGTTTGTTTATGGTGCAATTCATCCATCAAAATAGTAAATTTTCGTTAATGATAATACAATAATAACAAATGATTGGCTATGTTATTTCTATTAACCCCAAATTTATTATCCATAAGATAGATAGAGAGGAAACCATTAATATGTACACCCCTATCTGAGAATCACAGCGTGTGACAACAATTTTCCGACATTCTAAGGACACACAAATACATACCAATTCTATAATAATAATATTTTTTTATGTATAGCCACAATATCATCACGTGGACAATGTGTAGGTATTGATCCAGACTAATTTTAAGAAATAAACTTGAAAATTATTTAAAAAAAAAATTAAAAATATATTTCTCATAAAGTTATTTTGAGTTAATTCAGTATTTGCACTTTCTACAGACGAAACGTCTCTATAATTTAGAGATACTTAATATTGGCGCGACACATTTAGTGGTGCAGACAGAACAATTAATTAATAAAAAAAAATTGATTCACTTTGTTGGTACGATTTCATCATTTTTCTTTCATTTGAAGTTTTCAATTCTTCACGTTTTAGAATTCATATTCATAAGCCATTTTTTTAATTATTAATGTTATTCATGAACACAATTAAAATAAGATGTACTTAAAACATGAGCGGTATAAGGTGACATTGTAATTACTGTTTGAAAATTAAATAAACAACCGCCTCTATAATATAATATGTAGGTGTGCTACCTAGTAAATTAGTAAAGAATTATTAATGTAAATATACTTACTTGTTGTTTGGTAGGTATATTATAGTTATCAATATAATGTGTATGAACAACAATTACTAAATTGTCCTCTACTAGAAACAAGACGGTCTAATTGTAATTACAAACATTTTTCGTGTATATTTTTAAATTACTTACTGTAAATATTTCATTTTGTATTGTGTCAACATAAAAAGTCAATTAGATAGAGCATTGTAATAATTTTTTTTTTTAACGGAAAAACTATTTACTTAAAATTTATCAGATTTTTTTTTTTCTTTCTTTTTGATTTGTTATTGGTTATTGTTGTATAGGCATTTCGATAATTAAGTTCATAATGTAAAGACGGCGGTGATATCTATTTTATTGATAAATTATCGATTTAGGTAATGAATTAAAGTAATTTCTTTATGGAAAAACAAAATTACTGATAGCAATTGGTCTGCACCGTATTATTGGATATCTTCATCTATAGCTCTTATCAGACATTATAATATCAATTTAACATTACAAGCTATTAAGAAATAAATTGGTAGCTATCACGCTTTTAGTTTATTCGAGCTTGGATATATATTTTAAAGGCATTCAAATCAATATAAATTCTATTCACCTTACTTACTTTATAGACTTTACTTACAATACACACCACAATATGAATTGAGCTTCTGACTTTTCCTTTACTTTTTTGGAAAATTGTTAGAATTTAGTTTAAATAAAAAAAATTACCTAAATTACGTGAATAAGTCTTCGGCCATATTACCAACATTTCAATTAGCTTTAAGTGACATGCTTGGCTCCATATTGGTACTTCACATATTTACAATAATCGATTGCTTGTCTATCAAATATTTTATCTATCATTTGGGTATTCTTATCCTAAATAAATGGACATCTATAGTATATATATATGTATGTACAATAAGTAAGCACCTATTACAATACATATCCATATCGATGGATCTAAAAAAAAGTAGTAAATATTCTGTAATGGATTTGTTATACCCGGTGAAGTTACCCATACAAAGAGTATTATAACTTTGGTACGGAGTTTGTAACGTCGCTTAATATTCACCGTAGAAGAAAAAAAAGTTACCACAATCTTTCTCATTTCAAGTCGAATTTAAGATTTTCTGATATTCTTTGGAATATTGGCATACTAAATTGAGAATGCTTTTGATCGGAAAATTTTTTTGAAAATATGCTAAGAAAAAAATTCAAATCAAATCAAATTTTCATTTTATAATAATTAGTTACAACAATTTTTGGAAAGTTCATAATCCGAGAAGTTTTTTTTTTAATTTTTTTAATCTTTTTTAATTTTTTAAAAACACAAAACTACAATTTAGCGTTGGGACAAGGTACGAAAAATTAATTAATTTCACCTTGAAAAATAACTTTTTAAAAAATACATATTTCTTTTGGTTTTCTTTAATAATAATAAAGATAATTTATGATTTGATCATAAAAATATTTTCAATATATTTAGCAATTTATTAGATAATTTGTTTTTCATCGAACTATACTATAATAAATTATTTATAAACAAACAGATATATTTTGTCTATATTATGTATATTTAATGATAATAGAGTTCAATGATAATTAATCATTAAATTATATTACAACTACTATAGTAAAACCTATCTATTATATTATACACCCATACATATTTAATACAATTTGTTTTTGTACTTACATATATAAAATTTAGATCAACGTACAGACGAAATTATTTATTTACATATCAAGCATCTAATGATAACACATCATGAACAAATTTGCTACCCAAAACAAAATAATGTCTCTGTTTTCTTAAACTAATCAACAATTTCTTCATACCGAAGCACAATATTTAAATGTTAAAAAGCTCAAGTTCAATGCTCATTTGTAGGGTCTAAGTCTAAAGTAAAATCTAAATTGATGAGTTCATTAACATGATTATTCATTTTATTATATAAAATTTGCTGTAATTTTTAATTCTTTTTGTGCCATTAAAATTAATGTTTTTTTTTATAAATATATGTAGAATTGTAGATGATTCAAAATCAACGAAATGAACTTATACGAGAGAAATTATTGTATGTACTGATTTTAATAATTAAAAAAAAACATTTGTTCAAAAAATCAACGAACATCAACAACAAAATGCACAGCAAAAAATCAAGAGGTTAAATGAATTCTTTGAAATTATATACGTTACTTAATATCAATATTCATGGAATTGGTTATAAGTATCAATTATATATTTATGACATGAACCGCAGCTTTTAAATGCGCGTACCTTGTCTGGCTACATCTGAATCAAACCAGTTTGGCATACTAATTTGAATATTATGAATTTCATTTAGGTCTTATTATCCATACAGGTTTTTTTCCACAATTGTACCTAGCTGTGTATATAGTTTTGAGTATATATCTCTATAGTCCCATAATATAATATCAAAATATCAAATTATACAACCGCTTTGCATGTCTCTCTTCGAACCGCAACAAAAACCAGCTGTTCTAATCATATGTCTCAAATTTTTTTTTTTTTTATGAAATTATCATTCCAATTAGAATTTTAAATTTTAAACTATCAACAACAAGTTCATTTATAAAATGGAGAGTTATTAATTGTAGACAAAATGTTAATTGTGGATAATTTTGCCATTATATTCCATTTTTTGTATGTATAACAACTAAATGACTTCAATAATTAGACGTATAAATTGTTTACTCCCAATAGATACCTAATTAAAATCTATTATGATTTCTAAAATGTATTTTCCTAAGCCATGTCGTCCTAAATAATCAGATTCTAATTGAAAAGATTTAATTTATCGCAGAAATTATAGTAGGCAGAGAGCTTTCACGTAAAAACATTTTATTATTGGCTGAATTAAAGCTGTAAAAGAATATTTGAAAAAAAACTCCATCTCCAACAAAAGCTCAATCTGCTATAGTTTTCTAAGAGAAATCGCAAGGGCCTCATCTATAGAGAGGCAAGAGGAAAATATGGACATTTTTTTTCTTTACTTCCGACAGGTGAAGTACATCTAGAATTATTTTAATTTTGGTGTGAAATAGTTTTTGATCATTTCTCTGAAATTTCCCTTTCCATTTATGGAAAACAAGTGCAGTTGTTGGAAAATAAGAGTATGTCAAAATAAAAGAACTTCCGCGTTAGAGTGCATTTTCAATGTTTGGACATTTTTTTTTGGGAATTTTTGGGTATAAAAAGAATTTTGGTGAAATTAAAAAGAAAAAAAAATCGTTTAGAGGTCGCGCATTCGGGTCAAAGGTCAAAAATATGCACTTTTTCCATATTTCGGCCAATAACTTTTGAACCGTTACATTTACGAAAAACATTAATAAGTAAAAAATTATAGCTTATAAAATTTCCTTTAAAATAGTATATCATTTTCCAATATTTAATCTTTAGGTATTAGATGTAATATTTTTTTCCTCTGTCACATTTCAAATTCTCAAAAAAATTTTAAATGAACTTTGAGTAACCTAATTAATTATAATAATTACAAAAAGTTTATTTGTGAAGCATTTTTTGTAGAAATTATTTGTTTAAAATTATAAAAAAATTATTAGATATTTGGACCATCTTAAAATGATGTATTGAGTATGATTATGTATAATTCAGTATAATATATGTAGATTATTACATTATATAAAATGTTTCAACTAACTACTTAAGTCCTTAAAATCTATCTACATACGAAGATTGAATCCAATTCGTATCACAACAAGCATAATTCATACAAATTACAAAATTCAATTAAGTATAGTCAATTGTCGTAAACGTTTTATTGAAAAATTTAAATTTGAAGCGTTGCAAGAAGAAGAATTTCACAGTTCTTTAATTGTATATTTTTGCATCTTAATTTAGAAAAATTAATTAATTCTCATTTACAACAAATAAATCAGTCAAATCGGACACAAGGTTTAATAAAATCTATGAGTGAACTAGAAAAAGCAGGAGTGGCTTTGCAGCATTATTGCTGATGATAATGTAAAAAAAAAAAAATTTATGAATCTAAATATAAATTATAACCAGACACGAATTCTCCTAATATGCAATGGAATGATTCCTTCCATAAAGAAATATAATTTTTAAACAAAATTATTTATATGTGAAGTAGAAAATAATGAAACAAAAAAACATAGTCAGATGATCATTATTTTCTAAAACAATGATAAAAGGGCAAAATAATAATATACGTGTCTGATTAAAACCCTCTTATTTATAAATTTTAACTTAAATACCTTTTTGAGTTTAAACACATAGTTGTTAATCTACGTTTTTACTAGTCAATTTTTTCATAATCTTAAAATTAATTAAAAAACTATTTTCAGTTCGGGATAAATGGTACCTAATGATAAACTAATAAATTAATTAAAGTTTGACTGAAAACTTTTGATTTATTTAGTATATGCAAAGCCGTCCCTTACAAAAAGTCACATTTAATGTTATCTGATTCTTGAAATATTTGCTGAACTACGTAGTTAATAGCTATCATATTCACCACCTACATATACATATACTTATGTATGTATATGTATGTACATAATGGAGTATCTTTATTTCTTATATCTCTGAATCAACAATTGTATCAAGTTGCGCAAATAGATATAATACATTTATGTACACCTATCTATAGAGATCTATTTTATTAATACTGGAAAAAAAAACAAAAAATATGCTCAAAGATAGGTAACTTAATATAATTTGCCTAATGACATGGTTATCTATTTTGTTAACCTTTAGTAATTATAATGCGGTTGATTTGTTGTCAATACATTGAGTTGCCGAAAAATGTTCCTTGTTTTTAAAAAAAAAAATTAAGGTAATATTATATACCTATGTATATACTATATCGAGGGCTTATATTCAAAACTGTCTAACTCCAATTTTGACGAAAATGAGTTTTTAATGGCAAACTCTTCACTGACCACAACTACATACATGATATTAATTTCGAACAAAAAAATCGTTTCTAACACTAATTTTTTATCATTTTTGATATTTGTCTATTTTAGTTACGACGTTTAAATTCTATACGATTTGTTTGCTCAATACTTGAGTTTTACAATTACATACTTAAATTGTTTTTTCGCTCTCCTGAAAAATTGTGTTTTTGCAGATAGACAGTATATAAGCCTTCGATAAAATATATATATATATATATATATCTTTCTTACGGTTATAATTCTGTGTTCATTTGTCAGAACAACTTAGGTCCACGTAAGGAATACCTAATGGTTATTTCATCGCCAAAATCGCATATTTTCTATATGTGTATTAGATGAATGAGAAATTTAAGAAAACCACATTAATTGTAAACGTAAATTTCTGATTCTAATTATAAATAGCTAGTAGTATGACCAAAATGGAAAATTTCTACTTTTTCGACAATTGATAAAATTAGCGTCAATATTTTCAAATTAGGTCTCAATTGCAAATGATAATGATAAGGGATTAGGTAGATACAAACATTGTATCGAACAAAGCTCTGATTCGACATCATATAATATACTTACATAGATTATTTTTTTTATCTCCCTATCACTTATTTTATTATTTTATTGTTAATTATTGGTGCGCAAACAAAACATTATTATCATGAAATAATTTGACGTCATGGTAATTTCCATTGATGAAGTGCAACAACATTTATGATGATATTGTCAAACGATATTTTATTCAATATTTTTGATACTACAACACTCATTATCTTTGATTTTATACAACATAACTACATAAGCAGAAAATACTGGCTCTGGCGTCATGAAATTTGCATAGTCTAGAATTTTTATGTAAACGCTATTATTTTCAGCACACTTTCCCATCACTTCGACCATCTTCCATACAATTTTTTGTAGTACTATATAAATAGTAAAATTTCGAAAAAAAAGATTTGCTAAAATAATTGAACGGAACCGAAACGAAATTGAATGGTTTGTTGGCGCAAAAGGAATGACTTTATGATTTTTTTAAAGGTTTTCCAATATGTATATTTAAAAAAAAAAAGTTCTAGAGAAAAGGAATTACTTTTCTATAATTTGCTAAAGATGTCTGTTCATGTTGAGTAAATATTTTTGTCGACTAATCTAATCTTTCTTTTCTCATAAATTAATAATTTCCTCTTTGAATCTTTATTTCCTATAAATTTATTCTTTTAAAATATTTAATATGTGTATAAGTGGCAGATAATCCGATAATAAGTATGTCTGTAATGCATCCCAACAAATTGGTTTCGGACGTTCTTGTTTATTTTTATTAAATTCTTTTCTTTCTGGGAATGCATCACTTTTTCTTGTTTGATAGTGCATACATACATAATCGGAGTTATTCCCGTAAATTTACTCACATGTACGGCAGCTAATAACATTTTCTATATGGAGGAAATTTCGCAGAGAAAATCATCTCATTGATAGATTATTATCAGTGTTGCCAATTCAGATTTTGAAATCGGGCTAGTTGCACCATGATGCCAGAATTGGTGCTATGAAAGATAGTGTACAAAAACTATTCTACTAGCACTATCGCTATATATTGTAGTAGTCATTATTTCAGACTTTTCCGTATCACTTAAGAAAATAATTACCGAAAAATTTGCCACCATATCAAGGAAACAATCTTCAAATGATTCTTTAGTGGGGTCTCACCTAATGAAAGAATTTCTAAAATCGTCTACCATTACTTTTTCTACTTGATGCTAGAATAATGGTAAAAATATTTTGAAATCTTTAAATGCTGAATGAAGCGAAATAGTGCCAGTTATAGTATCAAAGATTTCAAATTATTATAAACACCATATAAAGTGGATAAAAGTGACCTTAATTAATCTTATGGTACCATAACATATAAAAATTTGTATACATTTTTTGTTTATTACTCTTAATATATTGGCATTAACTATAAACAAAATTAAGACAAACAAAGATTTCAAATAAATTTCAAAACAAAAAATTTATATCTTATCCCATTGGAAATATGTAAATGTTTACGAAATTAATTCTCAACCAATAATATTTAAAGCACGTAGAATATTTTTAAAAGCGATTAACATTTTTTGTTAATATACTCGTTATTAAGCATTTTATTTTGCTGTGTCAATAATAAATTAAAATTTTTATTTCAGCATCACTTTTCCTATTTTATTCGGTATTTTATTCTGTGCTTGCTGCTCTATTTGCAATATGCATACAAGGCCTTTTAGCTACACTCAGTGACGTAGAACCTAAATGGCAATTAGACAGTTCCAGAATAGGTATTTTCAAGGAAACATTAATTTTCTATAATATTTAACTAAAGTGAGTTTTTTTTTTATTAGGAACAAATCCAGGACTAGGTTTTCGACCAATTTCTGAAAATGTCAACAAAGGATCGCTTATTTGGTATGATGCCAAAAATTCTGAGCAAGTTAATTATTGGACAAATCTACTAGAAGAATTCCTTACACGTGAGTTAACTACTCTAATGCTTTTTTATACTCGTATGATGTTGATCAAAGAGTATTATAACCTTGATACCGAGTTTGTAACGCCCCTTAATACTCATCGTAAGAAAAAAAATTCAAGACCATTGTCTTTCTTGTGAAATTGTAAGTCGAAATATGCGTGTCCGTCCGTTCGTCTGTCCGTGATCAAGATTCCGGCCAAACGGCTGAAGCTATAGTAGAAAGCTGAAATTTTGACAGTTTATTATGTCGCACTAGAGTAAGATCTCTATTTGGAGCAAATCGAACAAAAAATAGGGGAGGCTGTGGTACAGTTTTTACCTAATTTTGATATAATATAAACCATTGATTTACTCAAAAGATAGTTGAATAATAGAAAAAATTAATATAACAACAATTATAGAGAAGATGAAGACTTCATTCATGGACAAAAAAGTTCCACGACATGCCGTTATGGCGCTGCAATCAATTTTATGTAATTTCTAGGGTTTTTAATCATTTAATAGAAAAATATTTGGTTTACGGAAAAAATTAATATGGCAAAAATAATAGAGAAGCAAAAAAATTAAAATTTCATTTGTAAGCCAAAAAGTTCCACGACCAGCCGTTATAGCGCTACAGTTAATTTTGTTATTTCTTGTGGTTTTATTCATTTGTATTCAATTTACTCAATATTTCTTTGTTTCTACAGACAAAATTGATAAATAACAAAGTATATTATAATCGGCGTAGCCAATTATTCCTTCTTTACTGTTTTTTTTTAAATAATTACTAGAATAACTTCCTTTTTTTATTTAGCATATACCAACAAATCCAAAATAGCTTATGGTGGACAAAATCAAATACACTGTGATTTCGATCATCCTCCTGCCGCAGGCCAAACGTGTGCAATTGATTTAAGCCAATGGGATGATTGTTCAGTTGATGCTGGTTTTAGCTATAATCGTTCAGCTCCTTGCATTGTACTAAAACTTAATAGAGTATTGAAATCTTAATTAAATGATTAATAAATGTTGATCGTTAATGAAGTTTTTTGTTTTAGATTTATAATTGGGTACCAGAGTACTATAATGATGTTAATAATTTACCAGAAGATATGCCAGACGATTTAATCAATTACATTAAGTCTTTAACTGTACCAGAGGTAAGTGATTTTTTATTAATTGATTTATAGACTTTTAAGGTTAATTTTTATTTTCCAGAGGAACCAAGTATGGGTTTCATGTCAGGGCGAAAATCCATCTGACACAGAAATCTTAGGACCAGTAAAATATTATCCACAACGAGGATTTCCAAGTTACTTCTATCCATTTACAAATGTTCCAGGCTATTTGAGTCCTCTAATTGCTGTACAATTCGAAAGACCTACATGTTAGAATTAGAATTAATTTTTGGTTCTACTTTTAATTTAACTTTTTGTTTTTTTTTTAGTACATCGTATCATTAATGTGGAATGCAGAGCATGGGCGAAAAATATCATTTACAGTGGCAGCTTTCGGGATCGTCAAGGTTCCGTTCATTTTGAGCTAATGGTTGATTGAGAAGAAGGCATTTGTAGTTGCGTTCTAATATGGAATTTAATATTTTTTTCCATATCATTACACCACAGAGATACTTAATTTTTATTTTAAGTAATTTAATTAATTAGAGACCATTATGCGATAAAATTTTCAGTGTTTTTTTTTCCATATACAATGTGTATATAGAAATTCTCCAAAATGTATTCTTATTATAAAATATATTTATAAAAAATGGCACAATAAATTATTAAAAAAAAAAATCTTCAAAATTAACATTTATGATTATCGTTTTCAATTCATTCCACTTACCCACTTGACTTATTAGTATTTATAACCCAGAAGTACACCAACAAAAAATTCGTACCCTTATTTAAAAATAACTTTAATTTAATTATATTTTTAAAAATCATTTTTTACATTTTTTTTTTTTTTTAATTTTATTTTATAAAGAATGAAGAGAATTTTAAAAAATTTAAGAAAAAAAAAAGCTTTTTAACTAATTTATTGTCAAGCTATTGCATTATATTAATCACAATTTTGTATTATCACAATGTACAAGTGCATTTTTGAAGTATGTATGTATGTATAATATCTTTTTTGTTAAAAGAAGAAATTTTGATTATATTTATCAAAAATATTAATTCGAATTAATAGATAACTAGTCATTTATTTTATTCTCTCCATTTTGCTGTTTCATTGTACATTCGACTGATGTTGTCTCGGAGCATTTTTTCTTGCTCTTGAAAGTTGTTTTAATTATTATTATTTAATTTTTTGTTTTTGAAATTATTAATAACTTTATTGGACTTACCTTTTGTTAAATTGGCTATTATGCATTGCTTTCGTAAAAACTCTGAACACAGTTCCCGGCTCAAACCAAATGCATGCATATTGCATGTGAATGTTCTGGAATTAAAATTATTTATTATTTTTCGAAAAAGAAAATTGTTTTGATTTAGAAAAAAAGGGAGTACGTAGACAAAGTGCTTAGGGTTCGTTTAATTAAACTTTCTAACTTTCCTAAAAGTTAGAAGCCAATAATTTGTGATGAGTTTAGAAGAGACGTAAAATAAAAAAAGATTTGTCATTATGGGTGCAAAATAATCTTGGATGTGTTATTTTTCGTTCGGCTCGATAGAATATTTTAGAAAGTTGATTAGAAATCTGGCTTTAAAAAATTCTTACCCAAGTTGTCCAAAACTAATATTTTGCTGAAATTTTTGATCTTCTTGAAGTACTTTCATTTTGTTATCGTCATCCGTTCCAACATTTGATGATTTACGTGATTTATCATCAAAATTATTTATTTTGATTTGTGATTCCTCCATATCTTTATCGGTTACATTAATGGGAGGCACAGGATGATGCATACGTTCACATTGTAATGCATCGAAGAAAGCGGCATTCCAAAATCTTAGCGAATGCCATATTGGTTGTTCTCTTAAGTATGTGTAAAGATATTCCCGATATGGCTCACAGCCAGGTACATCAACTAAATGAAAATTATACAATTATTGGTGATACAAAAAATCATCTACAAATTTACTGTACCTTCATGGTAATACGTAAAGCACATGTTCATAAGTATTTTAGCTGGGGAGTAATCTTCACTTTCACAACATTCAAACAGTACGATAGCAAAGTATTGAACTAGAGAATAGAATGTTGACTCATTGACACGTTTCGTTTTTGAGCGCTGAGCTGTTATTAGACGAGCAAACCATAATCGTCCATTTTCACTCTAAAAATTCGTCCATTATTGACCGATTTCTTAAATATTTCCAATTCACTTACTCTAGCCTGATGACCAAATTCAGATTTGATATCCAACGTAATAGTTGAACTATCTTCAAATAGAAATCCAACAAATCGTTTCATAAACTCCAGAGCAGCTTCTTCTGTTTGACTATCCAAACTAATTGATGATGCCCAGGATGGTACCGAATTTTCTGACTCTAATGTTGTTTGAAAAATAATTACTATTTCTTAGTAAATTTTAATTAGCAAAACACATACCTGATCTGATCCATACTTTTAAATCGGAAGATTCACGACTTATACTTGGAATACATAAATCATTTTCACTGGTCGATCCACTACTCAAATTACTTTCTAAAAATAAATGAAGTTTTTAAATAAAGTAAATTAAATTCAGACGCTTATCAAATATCAAAAGTGAAGCTTTTAAAAATTAAGTTATACTCCTAATAAAGAATTTATCTACAAATTAAATTAAGTAAAATGTAAATTAAATATGTTAATTATTAAAAAGTGGGATTATATGGGTCATAGTAACCAGGGTCCTTAAATGGAAATTAAAAAAAGGATGATTTACAGAGAGAAACCAAATACGCGTTTAACACTAAATTTCTAAATCTTACCCAATTTTAAATGATTTACGGAAATATTTTGTTCCGGATCTACTTGAACTGCACCATTTCTGGAACTTTTCTTTGAGCAAGCATCATCGAAATTTACTTCTACAATTGGTGATGAAGAATTGAACGAACTGTAATTACTATTGGTAAAGCTTGTAGAACTTTTTGGATTTAAATCAATTATATTGTAGTCCACTGACGATATTCCTAAAAAAAAATAAAATATTCTATTAATTTTTCTTTTTTTCATCAAATCATGTAAAATGTTGTTAATCATACTTGCAATAAAATTTGGCAGTCGATATCTTCCTGATATTACTTCTTCATGTGCTCGACGTGCTTTTGCTTTTCTTGACTCAAAATCAATAATATTTTCGTCCATGGATTCATCTAAAACAAAAAATTTAATAATGAAAAGATATTTAGAGAAAAACAATGTACCATCATCTTTGTCACTAGTTTTCGATTGATTACAGGTTGGATTTTCATCTGCCGTCTCTGTATCGGAAGACGTACTCAAACTTAAAGAAATATCTAGCTACAAAAGAAATTTACAATTAATTTCGTAGTTTATATTTTATTTAAAAAATTTAAAAAAATAAAAACAGAATTTCGGATATTTGTAGTTGATTCTATCATTAAGTATGCGAAAAATTGCGCCGATAGATGTTGTAAAATTTCCACTTTAAGCCAAAAATTGTAATTGTATTTCATAATAATGTTCCAAATTTTTCCATAATGCGGTTTGGTTATTAACTCTTTCGACTGGATTGTTGTATTATTACCTTATATCACAATATGGTAATATATAATATATATGTATATGGTATATATAGTATATGGTATATATGGTATATAGGTATACTAACAATATTACATATTGAAGTTTACCAAACTCTACATAAAATTATGTACATACTCTTACTATGGTTAATGTTATAGGTCAAAGCCTCATAAACAAAATACTGCATTGCCCTATATACCTACATACATATATGTATAACTATACTATATTGTTGTAGAGTATCAAGGCTATGTATAAACTTAAATATTTGATATACATATCTACGTACATATGTATAGGTAGGTATTTTTATACTATCTTTAATCATAATTCTTACCCTATTTGAAATTCCATTTATTAGGTCATTACTGCTGCCAAGTACTGAGAGAAATTTTGATTTAATAAAGCTCGGTGTTCGACCAACAAAGTTTTTAATTTTTCTTTCACGTTCAGATGTATACGTATTTGGGTCCACCATTTTCAATAATAATCAACAACAATGCACCTTTCACTAACTAATTATTTATTTGCTAAATAAAACCATTTGATATTGTAGCTTACTAAATGTAATTAAATACATGGAACTATTCACATTTCTTATCACCGTAGTAAATTTGATTTTAATTTATTGCCAATAAAAAACTATTATAATGCTTATTTTAAAATATAACTAAATTCAAAGAGCTTGTTTTCCTGTAATCTTCAATTTAAGCACTGTACACACGGAAGTTATTAGAATAAAGTTCTTTTTAACTTTTCATCCTGACAGTCGACACAATACTGGCTAAGAATTACAAGAACGTAAAAAGTATACGTTGCGACAATACAGCTGGTTGCAGCAATGTCGGCAATTTGATAAATAGAAAATGTTCCTATAACTTTCATAGGAGTTTTCATTACGAAAATGTTATGCTTAAGATTTTCCGGTGGTACGGTGAAAGTTTTTAATTTATCCGCTCATATAGCAATGAAATCTAAACCAGGAAAAATCAATGAACCATTATAAATGTGTGGTAGCCGCCGTAGACATATTATATATGTAAGTCATTTGTGTATTTATTAATGAAAATTTGACTACGTTCAATATTAAATATTTCGATTATCCTTTTTAATTTCAGATCCTTTTTTTATTAGTATACAAATATTTACGATATATTTAAAACATTTTAATAATATTACAAGCTAAAATTTCAGTTATATCCATTTATAAATTAGATATACATAGAATAGTAGAATTTTGAATTTTGTTTTCATTTCTCTTAAGAAAAAATTAATTATAGTCTCAATTACAAAAAAAACAGTCCTAAGATTTTGTACCGACATATAAGGGATACAATGGACCCTTTCCTATTTCCAAAGGATCGGTATATTTCTAAGCAACATTTCTAATTTTAAAATCATTAAATTCAATTTTATACACTCTTTTTAATAGAATACCGTAATAATTATAATAATAAGAATAATATGCGTAAGTTCAATTCAATTCAATGCGTTCGAATCTAGTGCTACAACCATAAATTTTGGTGCTATGTCAAATTTTTTACTACGCTATAGCAGGTGATATGGTGGACAGAATCAGCGTACAAGATTATAAATTTATCCATATTTTTGCTTAAAGTAATACTTACATTCTCTATACTCTTGATAACTCAAATAATTCGAAAACTCGAACAGTACTGAACTCTACTGTATTTACGTAAAAAAAACCGTTCTTCTAATTGCCTTTAAATAGATAGTTTCAAATTACTACAGCACAACAAATGTTACAATACCGTTTTACTGCAATAAATATATTTTCTACACACTAGACACTTATGTTTGATTAGGGTATAACGTGTGTCAGTTCACAGTGATATATTTTCTAATGCACTACAGTAAATTGAATAAATATTTGTATGGGGCACCTTGAAAAACTAAATTTTTTTACGTGTTGGTAAATTAATTTTACTAAGCCATTTTTTTAACATTACAAATTCCGAAACATCCATTGTAACCGGACAAGGCTATTATTTTTGGAATTTTGTATGTGATAATTGGATGGACATCAAGATTTTTTTTTTTGTGATTATTTAATCATCTTGTACAATTATTTAAAACTTTTTCTAAATGAACTGGACTATTTTTTTTAAATACTTCCACCTAATTAATCGAGAATAAACATTAGATCGAAAAAAATCGCCTACCTATTATTAGTCACCATCTGACGTTAAGTATAAAATGAAAAGAGACCACTTTGCGTAAAATGTTCCAATAAAAATCTTCATTCTTTTGATGATCCAAAATAAGAAAACTGTCATCTGTCAACAGTTTTCTAATTGTATAAAATTAAGCACGTGTTTTCACTATCAAGAAATAAATACCTAGATTGAATATAGAAATCATTACATTGGCGGCGTAGATGATTTAGATTTAGTTATAAGATATACAACGTAAATAATATTTGACTATATGGCGAATGTACGAATAATTTTATAAATAATGATTGTAATTCTTAAATTAATTAGGTATGTAGTTGTGATTACCATAATTTAAATATTTCTTCGTCACTGGTTTATTGTTAATATTGTATGATGTCAACGCTTTAACATTATATTACTTACTGGCGCGTCTTCAAAATTCAATGTAATTTATAAATAGATCAATTTCAAAAGTAGCAACGGAGGAATTGAAAATTTTCTTGAATATTTTGTGAAAACCTTTATTATTTTCATTATAAATTGCGCTGAAGGAAAATATTGGTTTTTCATTATTTATTATGCTTTTATTGTGGTTAATATTGAATTGTATTTTATTACAGTCTTATTATTGTTTTAACATCAATGATATGTAGATTTTAGATCTAAATTTAAACATCCTCATTGAAATAATCATTTTAAAACAATCATTGATTGTTTATGAATGACGGAAATTTACCGTTCTGGGAGTTTAAACATTTTGGGAATGAAACTGTGTATGTTCTACCATATATTCATGTTAAGTGAGATTATTCATTGAATGCTAATTCTTCCATTTCGGAAAAATAAGTAAATATAAAAAAGAGAATGGTTTTTTTCCAGTAATTTTTCATACAACGCGCAGAGTTGAAGTATTTAATAGAAAATTGCACTATCGTCCTATTTCCAAATATTTTCATAATCATTTTTCCATTATCTGGGTGTAAATTGAAATAAATAATTTTTTGTACCAGGTCCTCATAACCAATTTTTTGCTAAGAAGCATCTCAGTTCAAGAATATGCTGAAATTATTTCCACTGTTAAATGAGACATTTTATAATTTAACTATCAATTAATTACCTAATTTAAGTATAAATATAATTAGTAGGGGTTATTAATTGGAAGAAAGTAAAGTGGATACAAAATTGATCTGAACATTGTCCTTAAGGTAGAAATTTGGTATGTACATTTATGAGAAAAACGCTCGGTAAGGGTTTTAAGGATTGCCAACAACACCTCAAAAAAGACCTTCCAATTTAGTTTGTAGCCGTATTTTCTAGCGTAATATTTCTTATTACTCAATATTACATATCTATGTAGGGGATATGTGGGGTATTACCGATCACCTACAAATACTTTACTTAAATGCAAATATAGAATTTTACCAATTATATTTTCAATATATTTTCGGCTTAGAGACATTTTTAGGGGGTTTGTGGTTTTTATCTTTGCTTAAAAATATTCCATGTTGGTTTTTAAAGAACTTTAACCCAAACGTTAAACAAAGAATTAATAATTAATAATAAAAAAGTAATACTCAGTGAGAATCAGTTGTTTTATAGTAGGATAACATTTTTAATAAAAATTATTAATATTATTATAAAGATATATTAACTAAATGTAATTTCGTCAGTTCGCGTTAACGATTAGTTAATTAATGGTTCTAGTTTAAACGGCTACTTAAAATGAAGAAATAATTATATTACATTTGTTGTGTGTGAGATTGAAATAAAAAACAAAAAAAAACACAGATCGACTAATTATATACAAATTTTGTGTATATTTAAAAATAACATTTGTTATGTGAAAATTTGTGAAAAATAATATCTTGGACATCAACAAAGTAATTAAGTTTTGAGTTGCTGAGAAAATAAAAAATTCCATTTTGCCCACCTTTCCATACTGCATTAAAGGATCCAAAATCATGTTAGAGCATGCATATGCATTCATCTAGATTAAACTTGGTTTTTAAATCTTAATGAAATCATTTTTCTTTCCCTCCGTAAAAAATATCTTTGTTATTTATCTGAGACTTTCCATTTAAATTGGTGACATTCTCAATCTTATTCGAGTCCGACTAAAACCATTATGTCTGCTAATTTATGATTTGGAATTTCACAAATATGTAAAGAGGTGAAAAGTATATAGTTTGTAAACAAATAATCTCATAACTTATACTCAATTCAATGAAAGGTTAATCGAGTTTAATTATGTATAAACTTAATACTAATTAAAGAAAATTAATTTGTCATATGTCCAACGCACACAACTAAAGACATTGTGAACTTTACAATTTCTGCCAGAAACTCATCCATCAGACACGAATTTTCAAAATCATACATTCCATTTTAATTGTAATCAAACAAAACATTAACACGAACTTACCTATATATATGTTTTAATACATATATACTTATACATGTTATGCACACTTTCACATGCATTTTCTTTCAGCTGTATGTCTAAAATACAAATTTTCCGACACACTAAAACACTAAAAATAAAAATAAAATAAAATAAAAAAAAAAAACATGAAAATGTATTTTTGAAAACGTTATTGTTCCTCATACTCGCGTCTATGCGAAAACTCGCGCATTCAGTCAGTTTCGGGTAATGCATCGTGGCGAAAATATCGCGGCTAAGTAATACGCGCCAGGAAAAATTTATATAGTGGAGTTACCAACAACGCGCTCTAAGAAGTAGCTCTCTATACTTGTGCGCCAGCTCGGCAAGTGGGAAAATGGCATTTTAATCAATTCTGAGTGATATTCATATAAAATGCAAGAAAATTATGTAATTAGTTTTTCTATTAGAAATTAAGTAGTTTTTTTTTCGTATTGACTATTGAGAAAAATGAATTTAAGTGAACAGTGAAAATTCGAACGGTGCTTTAGTTGGGTGTATAAAAATAGTTTTTAGTTATTTGCTTTCTCCCGGGACTATATCATCAATTTGGATTATTAAAATGAGTGTAAGTTGGGTTAAATGCCGCTTATATAAATAGAAGGTTAACGATTTATTAAATCCTATTTGCGATGCGATCATTCTGGAGACATTAAATCTGTTTCCAAAAATAACTGACTGATTTCTTTTTCTATATAAATTTTTTTTTTCTTTATTTTTATTTCAAAGAAATAATATAAAAACGAAGTATATGTACGTACCTATCGTTATTTGTATTCGATTACTAAATCAATTAACGCGCTATTTGTGTAGGTGTTGAAATGTTAAAAACGATTTTAGCATCTTGACTTATGTATGTAGCTAATTAAAAATGCAAAAAATTTTCATGGAGCAAATTTCTAAAATAATTGGCATTTTAACTAACAATCCCATTTCAATATAGATAATGGACATTTTTTATAAACACTAAGTATATTTAATTATATGGTTTTGTAAAAGATTTATTTTTATTACGAAGAATATTTTAGGAAAATTCATTGAAAACTTGTCATTTTTTTGACAAACATCTTAAATTTTGTCATTAATTTTGAAAATCTGTTCAATAATTCAACTGCCTGGTTCTGGTTTTTTTTTGACATTTTTATTTCATTGTCTTTCATCAATTTTAAATCGAAATATACATGTCCGTCCACCCAAGATTAATCTTTCGGCTAAACGGCTAAAGCTAGAGCGTTTATATTTTTACAGTTTATTAAGTACTCCTAGAGTAGGATTTGAGGGGAATAAAACGCTCTGTAGGTACACTTATTTGAGAAACATAGATTTAATCTCTTTTAATCCAAATACAACTTTTAAAATTGTCAAAAGTCTTTATAAATTGACTCACTTTCACAATTTATTTTTTATAAATAATTATTATAGAAAAAACTATCACTGAGTTTTTTAATATTTTTATTAGCCTTTAAAATTTTTTTAAAATATAATTATTTTATTTTATTTATTACTGAGACTGACATATTACAACTAACTAAAATTCAAGAAATTTCATTTAATATTTAATATTACATTAGAAATTTAAAAAATCAAAGTAAAAATTTTGTTTCTTAAATTTAAGAAAAATAAAAAATAAAATTAAAAAATAATATTGTAAATAACTTAATAAATCAATTGCCAACAAGAAACCTGTCGCCATAGATCTCTATCGTCTTTGGAGGAAAACGAACAAAATAGTGTAAAAATGTGATTTATTTACTCGAAATATTTTCGGAATAGAGAAAAAATTACTGCATGTAACAAAAATTATAGAGAATAAAAAAATTAGGATTTTATTAGTAGACCGAAAAGTTCCTTGTCCTACCGTTATCTTCTTTTTCTTCTTCTACCGTTGTAGTTCCGCAATTAATTTTAAGTTTTTCAAAGAAATTCGTATTTTATCCATCCATTATAAATAACACATCCATGATGGGTTGATCATTGTTGAAAGTATAATAAGTAAATTTTTGAAAAAATACGAATATAATATTTCAAAAATTTAAATTTCTTATATTGTTTAAATTATTATGAACTAAAAACGATTATCACTAATATTCGGATAGTGAAATCGAACTGTTTTTCGTTTCCATTTAGGATTACGTTTTTAATTTTATTTTTCCAATCCGGTTGAAGTATAATTTGTTTCTGATTTGGTTTCGGTTTCGGATTTCAAAATCAGTTCAATATCGGTTCAATGAAAAATTACTAATATACCTACAGTAACGGGCCAGTGAATTGCATGCACACTTCATATATGCATACAATACCTACATATACAAAATTATACGAACTGAAATTATAACAAATTTTGTGTTCTAAGTTTTTATTTGTCATAAATAAAAATTAAGGAAAAAAATAATAAAATGAACCGAAACGAAAAAGTACAAAATAGAACGAATTGAAATATAACTCGACTTTCGGTTCAAGTTTAAATTTAATTATTTCAGTTCAGATACAGTTTTTACTGGATCAAAATTATCGGTTAAATCGATTTTTTTGTGTTCAGTTCAGTTCCGGTCTTACTCTGCTAACATTAGCACCGATGCCAATCATCATATTGTCTTGGTCATGCTATAATGTACCTAATACATCTATAGAGTGAAATTCTTTGCACAAATAAAATTCTGATTCGAAAAAAATAGTCATTGCCAGTTAATTAACTTTTCTAAGCTTAAAATATTTTTTCGAGCCAGTTCCTACCATAACTATTTTAAAATTAGTCCTTTGACTCCTTCGAAGACCGAAAACAAATATTTTCATTTATAAACTGAACTCGATCTATTTACTAATTCTAAATGTGTGTCTACGACAGCAAATTGAGCGGTAACTCACAAATTTATAGTGACCAACATAAACTTGCCAGAATTTTTTTGATTCATTGATCGACCGTAAAAACATGCTGATTGTTTATGTTTATGTTTATGATCAAAATAAACAACATAAAGTGTATTGATGTTTCTTTATGTTATGTAACATAACAGATTGGAATTAGCGTGCTATGTTTTTGATCTGATGATGATGTGATTATTTTCGAAATTTACAAAGCTACCTTTTTGCTCGTTTTCGGTGTTTAAAATTTGTTCAATTTTATTTTTAGAATACGAACGGATATATGAATGGAACACCGACAAAGCTACGGAATACAAGAACAATGCCACAATGGGTGGTTAGTGATTAGATTAATTTTTTGTTTGTTTTGTATTCAATTCTGGTTTATCAAAATTTAGAGTGAAACAAATCATACGATTGGTCCTAAGCCTCCGGCACCACCCACAATTGTCAACGAGAAACCACCATCAATACCACCAAAAAAGATGCAACCAGATCCTGACTATGAGGTTATTGAATTTTCTGGACAGCAATATTCAAACTCGACTCCATTAAAGAATACGAGTAATTCAAAGTTTGGTAAACATTTATTTGTTTGTCATTAACTTTCGTATCCTTTAAAGGTGCCAAGCGATCCGATGGATTAAAATGCGACTTATGCGGTTCATTATGCCCAAAAGTGAAATGTGAACAATGTAATCAACAGATATTTTGTGAATCATGTGATGATATGTTTCATCGTCATCCAAAGAGAAAAGCTCATACAAGAAAAGTAACTTTTTTTTTTAGAAAATTTATCAAAAAAAAGTCAATCGTACATTTTCGAATTTAAATTTAAAGCTTTTGGAAATTCCACAAAATGTTCGACCACCATTACCCCCAAAAGGTGATGGAAATGCATCAGTTCCTGTACCACCGCCAAGACGAAACAAAAAAAGTATCTTGGCTAGTCCGTTTCCAGTTCGCAAGGATCAGGTACGCCAATGTATCATCTCTTAGAAATATAAATGACGATCATCGATCGATTTTCGAGTTTTCCAAATGGTTTTATCGTTTTTATTTTTTGGCTAAAAGTCTTTTCTTAATATTTTTGTGATAATATTTTATTTTTCTTCATTATTGGGATAACTTTACATTGGCGAAGGTTATGGTCTCGGTTTAGGTTTGTACATTTTTCTATATCTCTACTCAAGAAAATTGATATTCGATGGGCAACGTCAAATATTTAGTGAATTTAAGTGAAATAAATATGATCTTGATTAATAAAATTAAATCATAAATTTATTGATCTACATTTTATTCACTTATTGTTGTAAAATGATAAAATAATTTTTCGATATCAATCATAGCCAATGTACTAGTTACCTAATTATATAGAGGCTTGAGTGTCATTCCAAAAAATATATGCTTTATATACAAAATTATATGTTACGTTAATTGTTTTACGCAAACCAACTGTATTTTAGTTTATAGTCAAAAATTGCATGCTTTTTGAGCCAATACAGAAACAGCAAAAACGCAGCACCTACTATTGCCAGATACAATGGGATGACTTAATACTTTAAAACACATCTCAAAATATTTTTTTTCTATATTACAATGCACGTTTTTATTTTAAAAACATATTTTGTATATAAATTACATTAAAACTATTAACAAATTGTATTAAAAAAATTATATTTTTAAATTAATAAAAAAAAATATTATTTTGTTTAATTTTTTTATCTTTTTTTTACTCGTTTTGATACAACGAATTAAATTTTTTGTAACTGTATAAATGAGAATTTCTAGGCACCACCACTTAAGTAGGTATACAATTCTTAAAAAATTTGTAGTTTGCTTTGCTGCTCTTAACATACATAAAAATGGCGATAATTACAATTATTGTCTAGGGCACGCCGACAAGACCTGAAGCACCGCCTAGTCCCGCATTATCTATACGTGATCGAATGGGATCGCTAAGAAGAATTATAAATCCAGGAAATCGACCATTGCCCGAAACACCAAATCAAAGACCAGGTAAATTGATTTGATTATATTACGACAAATTAATTAAATTGAATAAAAACAAATCAAGTTCATTCACCAGGACTTCCACCTTCCCGTCCAACTACACCATCCTCTGGTCAAAATCCATTTGACGTTATTCAAAAACCCAATTCACTTGCAATGGAACGAATAAAAAATCAAACAACAGCCACATTAGATCGTATGACACTTCTTCAGCAAAGGTATCGCCAACATCAGGAAATAATGAAATCGGGCAGTGATCAGAGTCGTCGGACAAGCATTGGTTCACAAATGGATGATGCATCGGTAAGTTTTATGTTGTAAACTAATATCAAATTGACCGTTTTCTACTTAATTCATGTATAGCAGAATAGTAGAAATCGATACCCTGACCAAACATCTTCTGCAGACCAATGGTCAAACAATTCTATGTCCCGTTTGCGATCTGGTAGCATGTCTTCCGGAATAAATACTATGTTGAATAGAAACACAAATTTACAAGGTCGATTTAATATGCAGGATGGACCACATCAAATAAGACCAGATAACCGTCCTGCAAATATTAGTAGCTCGGTATTTGATTTACATCAAGTAGGCCAGAGAGGTCCACAGTATCCGCCAGGTTATCAACAACAGCCTCAATTTGTAAATTATCTAAATTATGGTATACAAAAAATGGCTGAAGTACTTAATGGATTTTAATTTCAGAACCAATCCAATTCGCACGTAAATTGTCTGAATTGTAGTCAACAGCAGTTATGGAATCATCAAATGGCTAACACTGGTTGGGATGCACATATACGCAATTTGAATGGATCCAATATGAGTCTTAATTTACCAGCACAAGCCTACTATCCACAACGTGATATGCCTCCACCAGGTTGGCTTAATAGTTGGGGTGCTCCTCCCATGTATCCATATCCGGTCGGAATGATTCCACTTATTAATCAACGTGAGTATTTTAGACTTAAAAATTATACAATTTACTAATGTATTGTAATTGTTATAGCCATAATACCAGGGACGCCCAGATCCCGGGCACCATCTCGTAGTCAATCGAGAGCTGCATCACCAGCCCTAAGTATCAAATCACGAAAGTCTACTATGTCAAGCCGTAACAACAATCGAAACTTTATAGAGCATGAACTAACTGACGACGAAGACTCAGAGAGTGATGGATACGTAGATGATTTTAGAGGAACCAGAGGACGACGTGAAGGTTCTGTTAGGAGTGTATCGCGTAGAAGTAAAATTAATCCAATACATAACAATATCGACTATGAAGATGATAGTGAATCTTTTTCACCTGGCACTGCTAATCGATCATCAGCCCGAACAAATCGGGATCGTCGAAGTGGTTCTAATGCAAGATCAGTGCAACGTAATTGGTCACCATCGAAGCAATTATCGATACCATCTAACAGAAACATTGAACGACTATCAGTTTCATCAAAAAAAACTGCACCTGATTCACCCATTACACCAGACTCCGAATCAGAATCAGCCGGCACAAAAGCATTGGTTCAAGCTAAAATTAGAGAGAAATTAGCACAGCAATCATCAATGGATGAGAGTTCTAGTGATTTTTGGAAGTCACCGCCTTCAAATAACACAAATATTGCAATTCCTGGTCCGGAAGTAAAAGAAATAGCCAAACCAATTGAGCCTCAACCTATTTCATTATCATCATCTACTGGCCAAAAGAAAGAGATAGTTATCGAAACTGTGCCTGTATTAGAAGATATTGGACCTCCACCGGCAACCCCAGATCATGAATGGGAATGCCAATTTTGTACATTTGTTAATGAGCCAAACACAAAAATTTGTAAAATTTGCTGTAAAACGCCAATTCAACAGCCAACTAAACTAGAGAAACTAGAGAATAGTGCATCGCCGACTATTTCAGAATCCATAAATTTACCACAGATAGTTGATGTAATACAAGAAAGTCTACCGAAACAAAATGCATCTTCACCGCAAGTACCATCTACAATACATGAATCAACACCACCAACATCAGATTCTACCAAACCAAAGCAATCATCATCATCCTCAGGAAATAGTAAAGAATCCAATGGAAAGATCAAAGGTAGGAACCGAAAAATTTCCTTTTGGCCAGGCACGAAGCCCAAGTAGTTATTCCTCAGATCATGTTTTTCTTTTCTAATCATTGTGTTTTGCTAGCTCTGTGTTTTTGTAGTTTTTTGCGGTTTTTAGTGATGTTTTTCATTTTTTTTTTTGTTTGAAACACTATTTTCTGTAAATATTTTATACAAAATCGTGAATAAAGAACATTTTATCTCGCAAACATTTTGTGTTATCGATTTCAATGTGTGTGTGTAAAAATTGTTTTGTGTTTTCTTATAGGAGCACTTGATGACAACGACTGGGAATCTCTGTCAAGTGAATTGCATCATCAAGCATTTCAAAATGAAGTGATCTCAGAAAAAAACTTAGTGATTGATAGTGTGAAAAATGAAAAACTGTCTGAAAATTCAAAAAATGTAAAAGTCTCTACCGGATGTGGTCCTTCTCCTCCCCGAGAAACAATATCTACCGCCAAAAAGATGACCACTTCGACCGGCACCTCTCCACCGCCACAAAGTGCATCAACTCAGGTATATTTTTAAATTATTATTATTATTTGGTGACATCTTTAGTTTAGGTCATAGAGTTGGGATTTATATTAAATGTGTATGGAGTATGGAGTAAAACTTAATTAATTAAAAATTCATTTTCTGACACTTTTTATCTCATTCTTCTTGTAAAATTTGTCTCAAATTGCTTACTGGGATCGTCAATCTTGTTTGAAACTTCAAGCCATTTAATAGGCAAATACATTGAAGTTAAATACGAAAGAAAATTTAATTCTATTCGAACAGACCTTAAGTCAAAATATAATTAGCAGGAATATTCCAAATACCGTTAGGGAAAAAACACAAAATTTTTAATATTATTTTTGGAAATTGAGTATAAGAGTTAGATGCTGATAAAGTCCTGTCCTATACAATACAAGAAGCAAACATTTACCAAATTATACCATTTTCCTTTAATTTTAACATCTTTATTTATACACTATCTATTAAATTAATACAGCAACATTATCTATAATTAATATATTAATTCAGTCTTATGTCATATCTACTGTTTTAGACATACGAAACGATAATTGTTCGCAATGATGACGATGAACGTACATCATCAAAACAAATTGGCCAACAAAAATCATATATCGCCGCACAAACATTTAATAACAATAATTATTCGCATGTACCACGTCCACTAAGCAGACACAGTTTCTCAAGTGACACACAGGTCTAATCAAACAACAAATTATTTTAATTAAATAGCCATCCATTAACAATAACAAAATTTAAAATTAAATTCTAGAGTCTTCCATTAACACCACCAAGAGAATCAAGTCCAACACAAACATTTGATAGCAAGAAAAGCATGCTTGACGATGAAATAGTCGCATACATCGATCATAGTCTACAAAATTTTATTGATTCTGGATATTTGAAAAGCTCATCAAATCCATATCAAAGTTTTAATGATAATATTAATGAATACTATGATTATCAGAGGAACTACAGTGGTGCTAACAATTTAGAATATTTTAGGGTGATTTAAGGAATTTTTCCTATATGCTACATAGATAATAAAATGTCTCAAAATAATCACAATTCTTATAAGATTTGAAAAAAAAAAAAAAATATTTTGAGATGTGGTTCCCATCCCATATGAACCAAATATCTTAAAATAAAATTATTTTAATCTTTATCATTTAGATGGCGCAGCGTCCCCCCTCTGAACGTTCTATTAATACAGATAAATCTAGAATAAAACGACAGTCTGATATTAGTCCTGGAATGGAATTAGTGAGACTACTAAGGGTAAGTATATATCTAAAGTCATTCGAAATCACTCGCTGTGTGATTCTTTAAAAAATAATGGAAATAAATTTAGGAAGCCGAACAAAATAAATTTACTGCCGAAGAACTGCAAGCAGCCCTTGCACATTGTGGCAATAGTAATCCGATCGAATGGCTAAATGATAATTGGTCAAAATTGATCGAAACTGTTCAAACGCTGTCAACAAAATATGGCCAGGAACGCAAAGAAAATATTGTCGGTACAATTTCGACAATGGAAGCTAGAGAGGCATTGCGAATGCACAAAGGAAATGTTTGGCATGCAGTTACAGAATGTATTGAACAAAGACAAAAGAAATTTAATAATATAATGTCACGGGGAAATTATTCACGGGAAGATATTGTAACAGCATTGACGGCGCATCATGGAAATTTGGATATGGCATTGGTGGAATTGGGAAAAACACAGTTGAAACCATTTTTAATGAGAATATGGGGACCACCGGCTGGTGTTGATAATGAGAGCGGTAATTATGGTGAGATGAATGATATGGAACAATCAGATCGTATTGGTGAGTGTTTCATAAGATGTTTTCAATTGTAAAATTAGAACTTTGAAATAATTATCTTGATCGCAAAACTTGAAACATGCACCCAATCGGCATAGAAGCTGATCTCTCAAATCTACATGCCAAGCTGCGTTGAGCAGAAAGGGACTGCTGGTATACGGCAATATACTTTTACGACGGGATTTATCTTAAACCTTATAAATATAGTCTGGGTAATTTGGATTATTGAACTATACCCAAACTGGGAAAATGCGTTCATTGGAATAAATTTAGTATAATTTATGCAGAATAGAAAATTATTCTAACATATATTAAAATTCCCACTTAGGTTTACACAATATTCAATTTTACAAAAGGATAATCATATTTTGAATATATAATTTACATTGGGCTTCAATTCGATTAGGATAATTTGACATACTAATTTAATCTGTACCTATGTACTAAATTTGTCCTCAAAATTGATCTTTTTTAACTGAATTGAAATATTATACGATGGGCCTTCTTTCTTCAGAATTGTTAATAATCTAGCTTTAAGTTAAGTACTAAAGAAATGACATTTTTTAGAAATACACAATAATAACAATAGATAATCACAATATAATTAACAACATTCTTTTATCTCAATAACCTCACAACAAACAACAATTTTATTTACAGGTGAAATGGCTGAATTGCAAGAATACATAAATGCCAACAAAAATACGATAGCGCGCGAACAATTTCTAAATGAAACGAGAGCGGTGAGTTCTTTATCTAGTCATTCATTAGCGAGTACAGAAAACAAAGAAAATCAGGTAAACGATCGTCCATTCGGAGATTTAAACAATTCAAATATGTTGCGTGACATTGAAGCGTTAATTGGCAATATGGAACAAAATCAAGCTAAACAAAATGAAACTATGTTAAAAAGTATTGAAAATTTATTGGGAAACCTTTTAGCAAAACAATCTAGACCAACATCGAGTGCATCAAATTTTTCTACCAACAGTTTCGATCGTATGAATGTCAAAAGTCCAATATCGGTACCAGTAAAGGAAAATCTTCTCCATCCAGATAGAAGTGTTGAAAATGATGTTAAAATTTTTGTGTCACAGCATATTCAAGATATTGTACCTGATTTAGTAGGTCAAGTCGAGAAAGATCTTATCGATGATCAAGAGCTAAACTCAGCGAAAAATGTTGGATATGATTCTGATTCGGAGAATATGGGAAAATTATCGCTCCTACAAGATGTTAGTGATTTTATCAGTAATCAATCATTTGATCGGACATCTTTTGATGAAAAATCAGCAAACGATGAAAATACGAGTGCTCAGAGACAAAATACGCCTGAAATTCTACTTCAAAACACTATTGTAACAAATCTCATTGATCCAGACATAGTCAACGACAACAAAACTGCTAAAATAATAGAAAACTCAACTTTGAATAATAAAGAAAATTTAAATCAAACTCAAGAGACAATAATTGATGTGGTCGCAATCAATAATAGTTCTCCAACTATTAAATCCAATACCAAAGATACTATTAAGGAAAATGTAGCAATTACTGACAAAGATACTAATAAAGAAAATGTAGCAGCTACTGTCATTTTAACTATTCCAACACCAATTGTAGCTGATACTTCATTTAACAGTTTAGAGGCGGAAAAATATCAACTGCCTGCTATTGTTAATCAACAAAATAAATTAAATACATCATTAAGTCATGATCAAAGTACAAAAAATAAAAAGAGAAAGAAAACTAAAGATGAAAATAAAATACAAACTGTAGAGTCTCATTTAGTTAGCAATCAAAGGGTTGAAATGATTGATAGCGTTTTGATGAGTGAGTTAACCAATGAACAAAAAAAATTTACAGAAAAAAACTCTGCCATGGCGCAGTCAAAATTAAGCAACGATAAATTAGAAAATGATAAATCGGTATCGAACAGTGACGCCCCTATCTCGAGTAATGTTGCAAAAATTAAAATTCCAGTTCCTCAAATTTATTTTAAAGTCTTGGAAAAATCAGCTGAGTCAACTCTGGAAATTAATGACCACAGTGATACTGTGACAACTACAAAAGATCTTGGTAATCCATCTAGTTTAATTGATTCGACAACAGAACAACAAATTGCAACTCAAATAAATATTTTAGAAAAAAAGCCAAATATAGAATCATCCACATCCTCATGCCCTGCGGAACTTGTAATTACAAGTGGTGCTGAAGAGGAGAAACATTCATTACCTACCACATCGCCATTGAGTGACATATTTAAATCCACAACTGCGTCAAATCATGAGCTGGAAAAATCTATGGGAAATGAAAGTAATGAGGGTCACATTTTAGATTCTAATTTGATTCGGTTGGTTGAAACTCCAATTAATATTTTTGAAGAAGCGTTGGCGTCTTCTTCACATCAAATGGAATTATCCTCAGATATAATCACAGATGGTACAACAAATATAGAGAATAAATCATTAAATGAAGTCAAATTTGAAAATGTTTTACTGCAAGATCAAGTAGAAACTGACAATCAATCAAACAAATTGCAAACAATAGTTCCTTTAGAGAATGCGGTAAATAAGGCTGTAACAAGCAACATAAGTACAACTATAGAAAATCAACAATCTACTAAACCAACACAAAATATTGACATATTAATTATTGATGACAAAAACTTATATGTTCCAAGTACATCTTCACAGAACTCATCCACTAAATTACCAATGGTGCCAACAAATAAAAATGAAATGACAGTAATACAGGAAGAAACTGTACAACTAAAATCTAATTCGGAAAATATTGAAATAAAATCATCATTCATCGAACCAAAATCAGACAAAAATTCTCAAAACTTATCCGAACTTGTTATGGATACACAACGACTGATCAAACAAATGAAAGATGAGATAAATTCGGATATCGCAATATATATTTCATCAGATGAGGAGTATTCTGATTATGAAGATTCCAGATCTGACGATTGGTCTCAAGAAGAAATTGAAGAAGAATTAGAAGAGGAAGAAGAACTGGAAGATGATGAAGAATACGAAGATGATATCGAGGAAGAAGTAGAAGGAGAGGAAGATTATACTGATGGTGAATATGACGAAGTAAATAATAATTCGGAATACTATGAGGAGGTGGAAGCAAACCCATTAATGCCACAAGAGGCCATAAGTAGCCAAACAGTTGAAAACGAAATATTCATGGAAGCTCAAGAAAATTTGGACTTCCAACCAACACAACAGGCTGGCCACAGTAATGTTATTGATGTAGAACTTATTTTACCACCCGAAGGATTCATTGATTGTGTTTTTTCTATTAAAAAATTGGGAAACGTTTCAGCAAAAGTTGTTGGCACTATTGACACTAACACTGTCAACAATGAAGTTGATACCCGTAAAAATGCAATTGAAAGTTTATCAAATACGAATATAACAACACCTTTAACTGATGACATTGAAAATAATATAAAAATCATGCCTACTACAGCTACTGTAGAAAATGCGTCCGAAATTATTGATTTAAATGAAAACTCAGTAACAGAGAACATACCAAACATAGATCCACCTTTATTTAACACTGAAGAAATATCAGTCAATTCAGATCATCCTTTTAATCAACAGTTTAGCTCTGAAATATCCGACGATACCACAGAAACTCAAAATATTGTTCATCTCCTTAAACAATCATCAGAAGAAAGCACTAATAACCTGCCATCTTCAAGTGATAGTCAAAATCTTTCTTCTGATCAAGTTAATGACATTTCTATAAATGTTTTAGAAGTATCCACCGCTATTAGTCATGATTTTGATATTCTCGAACACACTCTACATGTTATGCAAGATAATATTTCAAAAATTCAAAAATCTCTCCACAAAGACTCGCCAGTTCTTATGGAACGTAGCGGAACACCGGATCACAGAAAAGATGCTACACCAGCACCTGAGCATGTCGACTTTAACAACAGCAACGATCTAATTAATGACAGCCACCCTACTACTCATCTATTAGTAGACCAATCTGAAATCACCGAAAGGCAGGAAGAGCATATACAGACGCCTGAACCTGTCAACATTGATACTATCACCAGTGAATATAACGTACAAGTACCTGAAGAAAATGTACAGTTGGAACAGAATGGAAACGAAGACACCGATAACCATGGTGTTCTTGAATCTTTGACAGAATCTGATCTTATGAGAAACGAAAATACAAACCTACAAATAAATGATTCGATACTTACAGTGGCTTATAGTGAAAGTGCACCAAATCAGCAAATTATAGATACGATTATTCCTAGCGTTGAGGATAACTCATCAAATAACGAATTAGAAACAAATTCAGTTTCGTCTCCAATAGCAAAAGCAACTACTTCTGAAAGTGAAAATACCTTAACTACAACCTCAAATAAACCAGCTACTACCTCATCAACTTCAGTCACGCCTTTCGCACAAAACCCAGAGACAAAATTATATAAAAGACAAATAAAGAAAATTCCCGTTCGCAAAACATCTCTGCCAGGACCATTTGGACCAATACAAACGTCAAATGTCAAAGCGATGCAACAGGAAATTCTCAACAAAACTGTTCCAAAACCAGTAAACTATCAGGCAAAGCCATCGAAAATTGTACCCCCTAAAGTATACTCAAAAGTTGTAATAACATCACTAACCGAACGGATATCGAAATTCATAAAGCCGTTTAGTAATCAAAATGATCAAAAACCAATTAAACGTGAAATACCCAAGAAAAAATATCATGAAACATGTTTCAGTGATGACTATCAAACATCCGATGAGGAAGATGTTGTTACACCACCTGTTAGGAAACCACCAATTAGACAACTAAGTATGCCAAATATAATGGCTAGTCAATTGGTAGCTGAAGAAGATGAATCTTCAGAAGTAAGTTAATTTTGGGTGCGGTTGTGTCGTTGTGTGATAGATTTTTTTATTGGTGTTTATCTATGTAGAATAACATTTTCATTTGATTTTGTTAATTCAACCAGCAGTTTGCTTAGCTTGACCTTTTCCGCTTTAATTTAAAAAAATAATCAGGATAATATTTGCCGTTTATGAAATTGAACTCCAATAACAAGGAACGAAATTTCATATTAAAATTAATATAAACTACAACGCAGTAAGAAAGGACCAGTGTTTAATATAATAAAAATTTACGACACTTAATGACACTATAGACACAGAACAAGAATCTATTTGATAATATCCAAAACCTTATAAATGTCACCCTAACGATCTTATATAGTACGCGTCTGTTTAACCACCTGGAAGAAAGCGGCACGTGCAGATCTTGTGAAGAAACAGAATAAACCCCAATACACGGAATGCGGAGCACATCCACAAAAGGAGAGATCATTCGGCGGGAGTACAGCCTAGCCGAGAAGGGCCTTCCGTCCCTAAATCCACTCAAGATCCTAAAATTTCTAAGGAAAACTGGACCTGAGGAGGTACTCTAGATAATGGAGTGGCTCTATGAAGATTGAAGTAAGAAGGGGGGCACAATAGATCTAAATAGGTCGAGGTGCCTCGATCACCTCCAACTCAATACTCAATTCTCCCTCTTCAGTTATTGGAAAGTATATTAAGGACAAAAAAAGACAACAATTTACTTGCATTATTATTATAGCTGGGATGATAATAACCATTAAAAATTCAATTTTCCGCCATTAGAAATGATAGTGGATGTCTTAGAATTTAATCCAAACGACCAAGCTACAGCTTGCTTTAATTTTCTTTATCTAATGTGTGTATTATCTTACTCCAAATGCTACATGGAAGACAAGATAATTTATAAGATTAATCTAGCAGATTTCACAAGTAATCAAAATATCATAATAATTACAGAGAAAAGCTCGAAGACTACTGGCTGAAGGAAAGGTAGGTAGCTTTGTCGAAGGCCAATTAGCTGTTGCACTAATTGATTTAAAATTCGACGAAAATGCTTCCCTATGGGCTGCGTCGGAATGTTGCACAATTGATCAAGCAATTAGTATGCTACAACAAGAATGTGAATTATGCACCAGCAAATATCCAATGAATGAGATTGTGTCAATGCTCAAGTGTACACATAGCTGTTGTAAGGAGTGTGCCAAAAACTATTTCACCATACAGGTTTTTATCTGCAAACTTTTTCAATGTATTAAAAATTCTAAATGTGTGATCATCCTTCTAATTAGATTACCGATCGTAATATTGGCGATTGTGTTTGTCCATTCTGTAAATTGCCAGAATTAAATGGACCAGAAGTTACGGAAGATGATATATTGGAGTATTTTTCAAATTTGGATATTATTTTGAAAAATATTTTAGACGAAAATGTTCATGAACTATTTCAGCGAAAATTGCGCGATCGAACTTTGATGCAAGATCCAAATTTTAAGTGGTGCGTTCAGGTGCGTTATACAAAAAAAAAAATAAAAAAATTAGTCAGACTATTTTATTTATTAATTTCCTTCTCATCTCATCAGTGCTCATCTGGATTTTTTGCAAGACCAAGACAAAAGCGATTTATTTGTCCTGATTGTGGTTCAGTTACATGTGCCCAATGTCGCAAACCAGTAAACTAATCCTTCTTTTTTTATTAAGAATATTAAGAAAATAAATTCCATACTTCTAGTGGGAGAAACAGCACGAAGGAATTTCTTGTGATAAATTTGCTGAATGGAAGGAAGCTAACGATCCAGATCATCAAGCCGAAGGTGTTGCATTGCATTTGCAACTAAATGGTATTGATTGTCCTAAATGCAAATTTAAATATTCATTGTCAAGGTTTTTTACATTATTTCCATAAGTTCTTTTCCTTATAAAAATTCAATTATATTGCAGAGGTGGTTGCATGCATTTCACCTGTAGTCAATGCAAATATGAATTTTGTTATGGTTGCGGCAAACCCTTTAAGATGGCTTCCAAATGTGGTATGTCCGAATATTGTTCAAAATTAGGTTTGCATTCACATCATCCGAGAAATTGTCTATTTTATCTGCGTGACAAGGAACCTGGTCAACTAGAAAAACTTCTTAAGGTAATATTTGTGCTTAAAATGATCATAAGGATCACTTGTACTTTGATTTATAGTTGCACCAAGTACCGTTTAACAATAAACCAAGCGATATGGTGGTCGATGAGAATGAAGAAGGCGCCAAGGCTATACCAAAATGTCCTATGCCAATACAAAAGGAAACACCGACCGGTCTGGTTGATACCGTTTGTAAGAATGATGTTCCTGTAAATCATGCTGGGTTATGTCGGTGAGTATTGTGTTTCGCTTGAATAATTTTAAGATTTAAACACCGATCTTAGTTGAATTCGGTGTTGTTTGGACGTACAAACGATTTTGGTAACACAATTGAATTGCAGATGTTACCAAGACTTGACTAGAAATTTTATTTTTATTTTATTTTTTTAAACAATATTCTGTTCTCGTCTTTAGTCGTAAAGTGACATCAAGCTTTTCTTCACCGTAGTTCTTTAGTCTTTTGTATGAAATAAAACTTTAATTAAAAATCGCCAATTCTTAACCACTCGCCTGATATTTATTGACAAAAAGCCAATTTTAATATTTTGGCTAAATAGGTATTCAGGCAAAATGGGTATGGGGGTAAAAGGCTAACAATGTCCACACTATAAACTTATCACTGTAGTTTCTGTTTTAAAAAAATATTTATTTTAGCAATCACTACATGGAATATTTATGCTTCCAAATCAAACAACATCACTTAGATCCATTAAAAATACTCTCAACCGATGACTTAGAAATTATTGTAAAACGTTCAAATAAACGTATGCCCCCTCGTCCATATGGCATCGTTGATTTGTTCTATCGTAGAGAACTAATTAAGGTATTGTATAAAAATAGTGATGATCCTACTAACATGTGGTTTTTTTTTTTTTCTTTCTTTCTCGGGTTTTACAGACAACACTACGTTGAGTATTTGGTCAGCGCTGTTGCCAAAGCCAAAATTGATTCATTACCGATACTCGACTTAACCGATTGCGTTCAGGAATTGCGTAGGCGTGGTATACCATTGCCAGATAGGGGACCGTGGGATGATGATAAAATTTATCGTGAAATGTGTCAAAAGGTTAGATTTATTTTAAATTGTTTTGTTGGTTTTTTTTTTTCTTTTCTTACATTTTGATTTTGTAATCCTTTTATATTGACAACTAACATATATTCTTAAAAAACAAGGGATAGTTATTTCAGTTAAATCATCATTTTAATGGAAAATTAATTATTTTTGGAATTTGCACTTCATCCATATACACCTTTTTAAAGCAACTTTTTAAAGTTAATACTTTCATAAATATCAGTAACTTTAATTAATTACATTAGGTTCTTCTAAGCATAAACCACATAAATTTCAAAATCAAAAATCATTAAAAGTAATTCAGTTGGGTAATGTAGGCATTGTCTCAACGATAGAATTTTGTAAAAAATATCAAACCCCAATGAATAACAAGTTCAAAATCCAATATTATTAATTGCTGATAAAACATAATCCAGTCCTAGATAAAACAATGAAATTTCAACAATAGCAATGAAAATACAATAAAATAAGAATTTATTAAATTCTTTAAAAAGGTATTTACAAATAAAAGTAAAATTAGTTTCTTTGAAGGAATAATTAAATTACCTAACCTATTTAAGTACAAATTACGTATAGATAAAGTTCTAATCAATTTTAAGAGTGATTTTTCAAAGCTTTCTCTAATATTTAGATTTAGACTTTAGATTTAGAGTATAATGTCCAATATATCATATTTATGTTTGTGTGTGTATGTGTATGTGTGTGCCAGTTTATCATTCTTTTTCTGACTTATCTTATTTTATTGCTTCTAGAAGGTATTTGCTTTAGTGAAACGAACACAAGACTCCGATACAATTATATCACAGAAATTAAAATTAACCATAATCATAATATGAACAGCAATTTTAATTAATTCGAGTATTTTAAAGTTTTTAGAACAAAAAAATTGTAAAAGTTAGCTGTAAAACCCGATTATTTTTTGTGTGCTACTAAACAATATTTATACAATTTATGAAATATTTGCATGAAGAAAAAATATTAATTTTATTAATTAATTAATTTTGCAGATCGTTCAGGAACAAATACCACTTGAATAAAATAAAATGCTACTGTGAGGTTAGAGGTTTTTTTTTTTTTTTTGTTAAAACTAAAACAGTTTTTTTTGTATTGTAAACTTAAATATAAGTAAATATCTCCATAAAATTTTTGAAACGTATTAATAAAAAGCTTAAATTGAACTTTTGTTGTGTTTTTTTTTTTCAAGTAAAAATTGTCAACTCCATTTTACTTCAATAACTTGTATTAACCCTAATCAGTCCAGGATGTGTCTTTTGGACACATCTCAACTTTATATCGCGATTTTTCTGATAAATTTTTTTTTTTCAAACCATTTTTTTATATATTGCTTATCTCAAAAGGAAAACTAAATACAAAATACACAAAAACTTTATTTTCCTATTTTTCAATATATTTTTTATGACACATATTAGCATACGTTCCAATTATTACTGTATATTGTTGCATTATCTATATTTTCTCGTTACGATATGTGCAAACTATAAGTGTAACAAGCCTATTACTGCTACTGCATTCGGAATTTGAATATCATTTATTGCGATAGATAATTTGTTATCCTTATGCCATTTAGAAAATTTACAAAAATAGTTTTTCCTTAAATAAACTATTTTACTACTTTTATGTTCAAAAAAAAATTTATTAATAAGTGGAATTATTCAATTTTATTTTTTTTCTCATACATTTCTAATGTGTGCCCCATAGTCACAAAAAATTATGAATTGAAAAAAAAATGCTAACCTAGACTGCACTGGAAACTTTGGCTATAATAAGTAATTTTGTTAACATAGCGTGTGAGATAAGAGTTGACTTTGAATCGTCTCTAAGTGATTAGTTAAAATACTAAATAAAAACGTGAACTTTTATATTTTGTGTTGCACAATAATGGATCATCATTTTGAGCCACTGTTAACCCTTATACGACCCGTCATATTTTTTTATCTGATAAGTAGATGTTAATACTAAAGTGAATAAATGCAATTATTTTATTAAAAATTAATGTTTTTGTAGAATTACTGATTAAATATAAGTAAAACTAATAAACTAAAATCACACCGTTGCGTTGTGGAAGCAGTCTTAATTAATTACTTGGAGTTTTTCTAAAAAATCAAACAATAAATAGCAAATACATCAATTATATTTATTATTTATTTAGATTTTGTTATTTTGTTATAGTATAATTTTTGAAAATAAAATCTTGATAGACACATTCACAAGAATCTTATAATCAATCCCACCCCACAATTACAATTCGGTTTTCTCAATTATCTTTTTTGTTTCTGCTGGTGGTTTTTCAATTTGTGTCTCATGTGACCCATACTTCTCTTGATAATTGTTTAGAAATTCTTTTCTTCGTTGCGTTAAGCGATCTCTTTTAACATTTGTTTCCTATTATTAAAAATTTTAACTAAGTATACACATTTTTATTTTAGTTTATAAAGAAAAATCTGTACCAAATAGTTAGCATCCTGAGCGTTTTCATTCGACAATAAATTGGTATTAATTATGTCAGAGGCTTCTAGAAAAAATTAAAAAATTATTTGTGAAACCCATAGGAAGTGTTAAGTTTTTTTTTTTGGTCCAGTATTGAAAAGCTTTAAACTCTAATTTTATACCATAACAAAATGGTAGATTCAAATTTCTAGATTTAAGTTTAAAATTTTAATCGTCGATTGTGTCCGTTACTATTTTAATATTTTATTAATTCTTAACTTATAGACATAGTTATTAAAATACATACCAAATGTTTCCATAGCAAGTTTGCTTTCTAACTCCTTAGCAATTCTATAAAGATATGGTTTAAATTGTAATAATTTCTATAATAAATTTGTAATAGTAATGTTCCTACGCTTTCATAATTTCTTTTACGAATAAGGATAACGCGTCATTGGATACATTTGGATGGTTTATTCCTTCATTTTGTAGTTGAATCAAATTTTCAAGATCCATTACGTTTATGTCAAAATTCTAAAGTAGGAAACAAATTATTGATTGCTAGCTAGATGATAATTTCTTGAGACTATATAGATACACAAAAAAAAAACTTACGTTTGTTGACGTACATTCTCCTTCATCTAAGTCATTACTTTCTTGGGCACTTACTTCTAGATATTGAATTTGAAAGTTGGCTAACAAAAGAAATAATAATCTAAAATTTAGTTATATAAAAATTAAGTTCATTTAAACTGCGGTTTAATTGCTTTGTGCATTGAAAACACCTTACATGTACATTTTTAGTATTTCCTTCTATCAACTCACACGAATAACTAATAATTGTTAAATGTTTTTTGTCCTAATAACTATCACTATCAAAAAGTACCTATGCACCGCAACCGCACTACAGTAAAGCATCAATTATATGATTTAAATTTTAATATTTATTTCGAATAAAAAAGTGTCTTCAAGATACAATTCATTTAACTGGATGCTTTGTGCTTATCATTTCGAATTTTATTCCTGCTAAATTTTCCATGACATGAATAATATTCTAAGGTCAAATTGATTTGGTTTCTATACATTTATTATTAAATTAAATAATCGTGATACACGAATTGCCATTACGGAAGGTTAAGTTAACTCCTATTTGTATAGAGTTCTCAATATGGATATGTCCGGATATTAAATTATCGAAATACAGCAATTTTTAGCTATTTGATTATCCAGAATATCCGAATATAAATTTAATTTAAAAAAATGTTGGACATATTTACATACATAGATTTAACCCTTTTCATCATTTTTAGCTCATTAAACTTTAGTCTGTTGGATAACCTGAAAATATATCATAGCGTTATTTACGTTGTTTTGGTTTATGATTCTGATACGTAACACGTTCTAACCTTATTACAGTAGTACAAAGGATTAATTTTTGGCTTATGAATTATCATACGCACCAAGCTGCCATCCTCTCTAACAGATACTTAAATGCAACCATAGTATCAACATTATTTATTTATAATTTTGTCGTTTCGAATTAACGATGATAAATTAATTAATTAAAATCATCAATCGTGAAAGTGTAATTTATTTATAAATTGGATCGACTGTACATATTTTATTTCATTCTAGTGTTATATTTATTAATTAAATTAAGTTAAATTAAATCATTTAATTTGATTTGAACATTAATAAAATAATTGAGTTCATCACTATTTTGAAGAAATATAGCTCACTGAAGCTAAGACTTCTATTAGGTGAGTGAAAACATTAATACTAATAATTTTCAATTCTGAGGAACAAAATGGTTATTCAGATTTTCGAAATTTTTCATTATGATTGACATAATTCAGTAGAAAATAAATAGTGTAGAAAAAACGATCTCAATTGGGAATTTTTTTAAAATGACCATCCTAAAATTGGGAAAATCGAGAAAAAAATATTTTAATAAATTAAGAGTTGCTAGTACATTAAAATAAATATTTGTTTTAAAATGTTCAAATTATCCAAATTATTAGTTTTTTTGATACTCGACATCTGGATAGTTGATTTTGTAGTTTACGACAGATACAGTCGTACAGTGTACAGATAAATAAACAACACAAATGGGCAACAAATAATTTTGTCAATTATACATGTTTGTATATTTTAAATTTCAAAATTTAACAATTTAAATCCATTCAATCAACAACCGCAAGATATTTGCTGAATTCTAATTAAGTTATCAAATAAATTAGCTGCTCTAATGTCTTGTTGTGCTAATGTCAATTCAGTTACAGCGGCATTTTTATTTCGGGAAAAAATCCAAGAGAAAACTGAAATAAAAAAAATTTATAACTTTTGAACCGGCATTTCTCTAACTAAGAATTATTTACCTGGTATTACAGTTAAATTTCGCTGAAAAGAATAAACCACAATATATGTTTCGCCTGCACCAATTATTTGGAATAAATCACAATTAGTTGTACCTGAAAGAAACTAGTATAGGTGAATCAATCACAGAAATTATAAAATTTCTAAAAAACAAGCTAAGTATTCAAATCTACATGATTAATTATAAATCACGCAAACCTCCTGGCAACATAAAATTGGCAACACCTGGTACTGGAATTTGTGCACTAGACACTTCTGTAAAACATTCTAACGATTGTCTGCAAACAAATATGTACAAAATTAGCTACGACTGTATAAGATCCGTGCGAAGGATTTACGTTTTATAATTAACTGTAAATTCTAACGCTGTATCGTTAATGCAAGTAATGTCCAATTTAACACAACTTATCAATGGGGGCCCAAATCCCGAATAAAATACTGAATGTGCAACACCATACCATACACCGGCAAGCTTTGTATTATAAAATTATAAAAAAATTTGTTTAACCTAATGTATGTAGAGGTATAAGTAATATTATTATTTACACAGGATATGTTGAAATCGGGTACAGTTGTAATATTGGGACATTGTCCATTGACACTTGACAAAATTCCAAGCAAAAATATCGAAAGTCTAAGAACAACAGAAATGATTAATAGATCTATTGATTTTTAACATATTTTTTAGATTTCAATTCACGACGCGGTATTTCGGATTTTACATTTACTAATAAGCTCCCTCCTATAATTACATGCGTGCAATAAACTAGTATCCACGTTCCTAAATAATAAAATGAAAGCAAAGTAACTTTGAAAATATAACTTTTTAGTTGTAAAAAGGTTATAAATAACTGCAGTTGGCATAAAGTTTACTGGAAAATAAAAAAATCAACTAAAACTACATGGCCATAACTACAACTTATTAGTTTCATCAACAGCATAAAATTAAATCGAAATAAACCAATGATTCACAAGAAATACTAAATGGATAGATAATAACCAACATGTCACACTGTAACGAGAAAATGTTTAATTGAAACTTAAGTTATAAAAAAAACCCGGATATTTCCGATTATCACAACAAAGTTTCTGTGACATTACAAGAAAAATTTGCACCGAGCGTTTATAAAAACTTATAGTTTCAATTTTGAAATCCGTTTCGAATGGACGTTTAAATATTGAAAATATATTATTGGACACCTATATGTAGGTAAAATTAATAGAAAATAGTTCCATACAATAATAAATTCTTCATTGTCGACGATTTTAAACCAAAAATCAAATAATGACTAAAATAATCTTAATTAAGTATGAAAATAATAATTAATCGGTTTGAGCGAACCTCAACTGTGTGAACATTAAAATGACATAATGTACTATATAGAAAATTAATTAATCCTATTTTTTTTTTTCTTTTAATTCCACTTATATGGTTTCGAAGTTAAATCTTTATTTGTAGTAAAAAATACAAAATTTTCAACTCACTCTTTCCATTTATCCCTAATCCATCCAGACTATTTTTACTTTGGTAGGTTGTGTGTTATTTTTATTAAATTTAAATGTAGATAAAAAGTTAAAAATTTTATTTTTATTTATTGTTTGTGTGTAAAAATGTCGAATGATAAAATACACAAAGCCTCCGATCGGTAATATATGTACGTATTAAATAAGTAGGAGAGTTTTTAAAATGAAATGTGTTTTAAAGACAGATTGATTAGGGTTAAACTAAAAACGAGAAATTTCACACAGAACTGTTAAAAATGATCGTGTAGGTACGCTGATAATTATTTTTGGAAGGGAATAATTTGATTCAAAATAAATCAAGCCGGTGTGTAGTTGATTAGACCAAAATCCAATTTTATGATACCAATTCGTGTAAAAAACGGATTTAAAATCTCCATTCCATTATGTTTCTGGAGTAGAAATACAAACAAGTTGAGTGCCACTGTAAATCATAACAATAATATGTATGTATGTATAATAAGAATAACTGATCAATATTTCTGTTATATTTCTGTATTAAGTATAGTTAGAGAAGGCATGTCTTTACTGTATTAGAAACTACAATATTGATAACACCTAGAAATCGTGATACACGAATTAGGCATAAATCATTAATTTAGATTTAGAGTTTATATTTCATTTACAAATAAAAATTTTATTACATTATTCACAATTACTAAATTAAAATTATTTACTGTTTTAGGAATAAATGAATTATTTTCTTTCTTTTTTATGCTAAATAACTTTACATTTTCCAATCACATTCTGTTGTTCTCAATTCTAATGGCAAAGTAATATTTTTTCTTTCTACTGGTTTAAAGGCTTTATCCATAACAAAATCACTGGGAACTCGATCTCTAGTCATCACCCAAACAGCTGAAAGAGATCATTCTTCATAATTATTTATAATTAGTATAATTTTGAATTTTATTTTACTTTCGTTCGGACTAAAACATGAATACATAGTAGCATAGGAATTGTAATCGGTTCCAATTATCATATTTGGTATATAGTCGTGTTCGTCACCTTCAAATGCTGAAAATAAAATTAATTGATTTCTTCGATAACAATTATGAAAATAACATCCAACAAAGTATTAATTCAGTTGTTCACATTAAGGAGTTATTTTACAATTCTTTTTTCTTTTTTCTTTATTTCATTTATAGACATTTATCAAGTAGGTAAATCTATATTTTAGGTCTTCCGCATTGCATTCGTTTTTGCACCCTCAACCACTATTTTCATCTATACAATTAGCAATTACAAATAACAATAAATCTTCCATTAAATACATACTTATTAAGTCAAAAATTCCAGTTGGTGGTTGAATCATTTTAGCGTTTACACGATCCCGGATGAAGTATCCAAATCTTTTATAAAATAATTTTTTTTTTAAATTAATAATTAATAAATAATTCACTTACTCATTGCTATATTCTGTGACATATACTCGAAATGCTTCATTTGTTGATTTGACAATTCTAACAGTGATACAATCATACGGCTCTGAAATAGGATATCCTCCAACAATATACCAAGTACCAACAAGCTTATTGAGGCAATTCGAAAAGAATTTTATTGTTTGATTATCAAAAATTTCTTAATTAGGTATTATACCTTAGAGATAATTAAGTTTTTAATTGGAGAAACTTTTGGACATTCTGGCAGGTTTTCTTCTACATTTTCTTCCACATTTCCTTCCACATTTCCTTCCACATTTACTTCTAATTTTTTTTCCAATTTATCTTCCAGTTTATCTTCCAATTTTTCTAAATTTTCGTCCAATTTACCATCCAGTTTATCTTCCAATTTCTCTGCCAATTTTTCGTCCAATTTACCTTCTAGTTTATCTTCCAATTTTTCGTCCAATTTACCTTCCAGTTTATCTTCCAATTTGTTTTCCAATTTTTCGTCTAATTTACCTTCCAGTTTATCTTCCAATTTGTTTTCCAATTTTTCGTCCAATTTACCTTCCAGTTTATCTTCCAATTTGTTTTCCAATTTTTCGTTCAATTTATCTGGCAATTTTTCATCCAATTTTCCTTCCAACTTTTCCTCCACAGAAAAAGTTATTTTTAGTATTGACAAAAAAATTAGTAGAATTCTAAAAATTTTATTTAAATTATATTCTATGAAACTAAATTTATTAAAAATAAATTTACTGCATAATATTCATCTCCAACTGTGTAAATAATTCCAAATGTTTCAAGTTTATGTATATGGCACTGTACTTTATTCTAATATTTCCATTGAATTACTAATTGCTTAGTTACAATTTTAATCTGACAAGCTACATATAATTTTGTTTTTAGTATTACCACTTAACCACAGTAAATTGGTAAAAATTTGGTGAAAAAAAATTTAAGAAAGGGTAAAGCGTCAACAATTGACACGTTTTGGAATTTATATTAAAAAAAAGCTTCTTGTAAGTGTTCAAAAAAAGTAACATTACAAAGCCATTTACAAGTACATACATACAATAAAATATTTTATAAACTATTGTAACATTCCTTTCATGCCCGTTAAATATTTGTCTAGTTCTTTTCTTAAATCAATTGTTTGGTTAACAATTAAATTTAAACTTTCTATTTGTAATACATATGTTATTTATTTACCGTCTTTATAATATCCCATCCACCATTCATATTTTAATATATTTCGATTTCCATATTTTAAGATATAAACGATTTCATAATTGGTTGGATTGTCTATTTTTATTAACTTTAATACAAACGAAGAAGATTCCGGAAAACTGGAGATATACACTCACAGATAAGTACATAGTAGTAAATATTTAAACTAAGCACGTGCCAACGTTCCTAATTTCCCACTCTGAACAGTGGCGAAGCGTGAGAATTATTGATCCCATCATTATGAGACTATTTTAAAAAAAAAAACTTACGTCATTGTTATACCGGAAACCGAAAAAAAATTTGGTGAGGCACCGAACATCTTGACCTTTTTTTCGGTGATTTTTTAAAAAGTGACACAATTTTGAACTTTCTTAATATTCAAGATATGATTTTGAAACTTTGTATTTTTATATTATTTTGGATTTGCAACATTTTTTGCCAAATAAAATTTTTGGAAAAAATTAACCCTTAAAGGTCCATATATTTTGAGCATGAAAGGGTTAATCAACATGATGGAATCAATAATTCTCACGCTTCGCCACTGACTCTGAACTAAATAAGTAAGCTTAAATAAATTAAAAAACTTGCTTTAATAAATAAAATGTTTTATTTCTACATTAATTTGAAGTATTTTGATGCCCTGCAGAGTCAGGGTTATTACATTCTAATCAACAAATTCTGATATGTTACAATATCCAATCACATACGGTCGCCCTTTTTGTAATATTTAAAAAAATCCTGTTATTATCCATCACTTGTTTTGCCCTTGTTAAAATTCTTTTATTAGGAAATTGATCTCTTGCTAAAATCCATACAACTAAAATACATAGAAATTTAGTAAAATTAGATATTCCTCTTAAAATTCTTACTTTGATTTTCTTCGTTGCATGCATACATAATCGCATATGAATTATAATCGATTTCAATAACTATATTTGGTAGAATCCATGGATCTTCATCTTTTATGACTAAAATAAATTAAAAAAAAAAAAATTTTGTCAATCAAAATTGATAATAATTCTTTTACATGCAAACGACAGCAATCCGGATGGAGGTTCAATCATTGTTGAAATGGCTCTACCTCTAAAGAAGTAATTAGCCCTATAATTTGATGGCCTCATCATTAATCATTTAAGTTTAAACTAATAAATTTTACTTACTCATTATTATATTTGGTGATATAGAATTTAAATGAATTATTTGATAGACTTTTTATTTGCACTTTCATACAATTATTTGGTTCACTTATTGGAAATCCACCAACGGCATGCCAATAACCATCCAGCTTAATATACAAATTATCTTTATTAAAAAAGTAATTTAAAATAAAAAGATAAAAAATTAATTACTTTTGATATATTTAAGTTCTTTATAGGTAGTACGACTGGACAATCGTTGTCCTTAATTACAACCGATGATATGAAAAGAGCAACGTTTGTAATTAGAAAAACCAATATCCTAGATAAATTAAATTATTTTAATTTTTTATTTTAATTTTAAATATGAAATCCTATAATTCACTATGTAAGTATGTAAGACACCCATACACCATTTTCGTCTTTCTTACAAGCATACAGCAGACATGTTGATAACATAATTCATTTATCAATTCAAACAAAAACATTTGGTATTTTCTCTTAAATTGCTAAAGTTAGATACACATTCTTGCTATACTTTCTCGTATTACTCGTATTTATACATCTCGCTCTCATAAGCATTCCTAATTTATTTACCTTACACACACGTGATAAAAAAAGAATATTAAAATCCCATACTCTAGTCTTCAGTATACAATTCATCAGATTATTCATCCAACAAATATTAAATACAAATTTTACCCACAAATAATAATTATTTCAAAAATATTACCGCCCAAAAAATTGCCTATAGATGTCCATGATTGTTCTATAGTCTATACTTATTGTAATTTAATTTTAACTTATTATCAATATTTTTAGTCGTATTTTTCAAAATATTTATACCTACACATATATAAATGTAAAATACATAGTATTATTACAACAACAACAGAATTGGAAAAAATATTTAATAAAAACTTTTTAATGTTTTTCAATTAAATAAAAAATACTAAGTCGTGATATGATGGAATTTATTTACAAACTTACAAATTCATACCAACAGTGTTCACTGGCGGTCCAGACTATGGATAGGGGGGTGATTAATATACATATCATTGAAGTTATTTTAATAGTTTTTGTAATTTTTCGCTAATATTAACCTTACACTGCATGAATTTCTGTATAATAATTATATTTTAATGGCAAAAGGCAAATTAAAACAGGGAAAATTAATAAAAAACCAGTAAAAAAGTAAAAATTGGCTACGCCGATTATAATATACCCGTATGAGTACTTGTTTATTATTTACAACTTTGTACATGTCTA